>BPLR01007718.1:0-40073 GCA_021605095.1 Caerostris extrusa
ACTATTAAAAACTAAAATAAAATATAGTATTGAGTAAGTATTGTATTTTCTCTTTTCACATTTTTTTAAATGAAATAATGAATTGCAAGTTAATCATTTGCATTGTAACATAATTAAAAATAAACTACTATTGTAACTTATTTGAATTTAAAAATACCAATATATCTTGTTACTTTGTTTTGAACATATTATTACATTAACATAACACAATTTTAGATTTAGGGCAGTTATTTGAAAAAAGTAGAAAGTTATATTTGTTTGCTTTGAGTTCATATTTATATATATATATATATACAATTTTATCATCTGCAAAATGTAATGAATTATAAAATATTACTGTATTGAATGCCATCATGTGACAATGAATTTAAAAAAGAATTATGAGTAATAAAAATTTTTATCCTTTAAAAGGGAAATCTCTCTACATGTGTAATAACTGTATCCACTTTATTTTAATCCACATTATAACAGGATCCTATAATTAAGAAGTACAATAAATTAAAAAAATTTCTTGTTTAGTCGTTGCATTCAATTAATACTATTGAAATTTAATAAAATGGACTCTGGCTAATATTTAATGTTCTTTCCCCGTTTTCTGAAAAATTTATCGAAAAGGAATGTTTTTTAAATTTGTTTTATCTATTATTTAAAAAAATATGTTAATGGAAGAATTCTGGTTTTATAAGGTGAGACAGGTTTAATTATTTTTTACAAGTCTGGAACATAAGCTTATATAAATAGAACTGGTTAGTCAAGGAATTTTATCAATCTGGAAAAGTCAGGGAAATTCTTAAAAATATCTAAAAATCAGTAAAAATTGCTGATAATGAATTTTTTGCTAGCATATGCACGATCGCGATTGTATAACCAAGCATGCTTGTCAACTCGGATTATTACTTGTTTTAGGGCAAGTTTACATCCAGGTTTTTTTTATGAAAGACTATCCAGATTATGACTATCTCATTTTTAAACGTCTTTGACTACTGTGTGTGTTTGCTTTTACCTGTGCTCTGCTTGTTCTCATGCTTTCTTTTTAACTACTTAAGCCAATTTAGAAAAATAAGGACTTTAATGTTTTTAAATATTTTTATTGTTAATATTTTATTTATTGTGTATTAAGCCTAAATTTATTCTTTATGTCTACTTCAAAATCTTTTAGTATTGTTATTTATATATTTAATTGCTGAAAATAAATCTAATGAATTGCCATTTATATATATTTTAAGTTTATTAAGTATAAATTATTTAATCAAATATCCTTTAGCATATGCTTTAAATGTATACTTTAATTTGCTATTTATATTTTTTAATTATTAATTCTGCACTTAAATTGGGCTTCCATTATATGTGCACATAGTGGGGGAAAAAAAAGGGAAAAATTCAGTGGTACTGTGTCGCCTTTAAAAACAAAACATTAAGGGAGAACTGCATTTTGCTATTTCTTTTCATGAGTTTCTTAAAAAGAAGACAATTATTACAATAAATCATATAAATTCCTCTTAATAATCTAATATTTTTAAATGACATAATTGATCTGTATTTATTTTAATAAGAATGGTTATCTTGTAATAATTTAGGAGTTTACTGTAATATACTGTTTGAATAGATTTTTTTTTAAATATTCATTATTTTTCTAAAAAAATTGAATTTCATAAAACTATATAATTTTTTGCATATTAAAGAACTGGTAATATTGCCTTTGTTAATGTGTATTGTACACTTACATTGATACTGAGTACGGAAAAAGCCAGGAAACTAATATGATTAGTAGCCGTAAGTCAGGGTAGTGTTGGTTTAGTCAGGAAAAAATCAGAGAAATATTTTTCACTGTTTTTATAGTTACCTTAATAAAGTTCAGGACTTTTTTTAAGTTGTTTCATGAGATATACAATAGGAATTTAAGATAATAGAGTGGCTGTTTTGCTATCATGTTTGTTTTTTGCTGTCGTTTACTTGATTTGTTTTCAGATTAATTAATATATATTGAGCTAACTTTTTATTTGAAAATAGCATCTTACATTAATTATAAATATTTATTTTTTGAATAATTGGATTTTAAAATTATCTTTAAATTAATTTTATTATATATATAACCAATTTAACCATAATATATTGTTTTTGATTGTAGAACTTCAGATTCAGTAAAAAGACCCTTAAAAATATGCCCCGACAAAGGAGCTAACAAACGAAGTAAATTAGATCCAAGTAAAAGTTCTGTTGAAGAAAGATCATCCTGTTCAGAAACTTCTGATTCTGATAGTGATTATAGTTTCCCAGATCTTGATGATCAAGTAATATTTGGATTAAAAACAGAGAATGTTGAACAAGAGGGAAAAAAAGAAAAGTCTTCTCAGACTGATAACAAATCTAAAATCTCTGAAACCAATAAAAATGTAAATTTGAGTAATGAAAAAGAAGTTACAGGCAATATAAAACAAAAAGAAAAAACTCAACAAAAACCTGCTGTATTTGTGAATGTTAATCGAAAACCAGAAATTCAAGTAAGTGCTTTGTTAAATAAAAATTTTTTCAAATGTTCCTCCATGTGCAAACTGTTTTTTTCTTTTTTTCCTGATTTTATAAATTTTCTGTTATTTTAGCTTTTTATATGTGTATGTTATTAAATATGTAATGTTATATCTTCATGCAAAATGTTATTTTATTCATTCAAGGAGCTTAAATAATTGAATTTATTTTTTCTATTCTGATTTAAAAATATTTCTATTATAATTTATAATTTTCCTATCCTGATTTATAGTTTGATAACTTAAGTTAAAAAAGAAACTATTTATTACATATGCATTAAATTAATCTCAGTTTTATATTACTTATTATTGCTTCATATTAATCTAAAATAGTTCTAACATGTAACACATAAATTTATCTATATTAATAATATTTTGTTTTAAATATAATTTTGATTTTATTTGTAATTTTTTCTTTTTTTTCAATAGAAAGAGATTAATACAATAAACAGTCTTATTAGTTAACATCCTGATTTAAAAAAAATAATGGTAAAAGGAAGTACATTTCAGAACTTTTTAGATAATACTAGTAATTTTTTTATAAAAATTTTATTTTTTACTTATTATATTTTAAAATAATTTTGTGTTGTTTTCAGTAATAAAAAAGGATTTGTTTATACCTTGTAATTTATTATAAAAATGTATTGTACAGAAAATTATTATGCTAATTATGCAACTTTTAAAGTATTTAATTTTTGTTATGTTATATTTTAGGCTTTAAGAGAAGCCCTGCCAATTTATGGTGAAGAACAAGCAATAATCGGCTATTAAAGAAAATCCTGTTGTTTTGATTCATGGAGAAAAACAGGAAGTGGTAAACCACACAAGTTCCCTCAATTTCTCTATGAAGCTGGTTTCTCACCTAGTAAGTATTGGGTAGTTACTTATTTTATATTATTCTAGGTCTTTTCTTGCATGATCATTTTCATAATTTGTTTTGTTTTCAAATTCAAAGCATTAAAGTATATATATATATGCAGATGCGTACTGATTTCTGGAAGTTTTATTGAAAATATTGAATTTGTTATGATTGCATGATAAAAGATTTTAATTTTAAGAAACCAAGGAATTCCATAAAATTTTCTCTAATGTATCCCAATTGTAATTTACTGTTTCTTCAAGTTTTTAATGTCATTTAAAGTAGGGTTTAATCTTAATTTTTTATTGAATTATTTTTATTAATAAATTTTGAAATATAAATATGTATTAATTTTTAAGATCTTAATTTATGCAGACTGAAAGTATGTTTAATTAAGAAGGTTAGTTATAACTAACATACCACTTTAGACCATATATTGTAAAATTGCCACACACATATAAGCTGGTATTAAACATCTAATATCTATGAAACAATGGCACATAATTTAGTAATAACACTTCAGAGCCTGATTAATTATTATATTTCCTACATAATTAATTACAGTTAAATCCAAAAAGAGATCTTTAAGTAAGTTGAAAGGAAAGAGTAACATACTCACAGAAATATCAAATTTTTAAATAATCTTGAAAACAGGAATGATTTTTCTTAATGCAAGTTTAGATATACATTTAAAGAAATTAAAATTTTGACTCCTTTCATTGATGGAACTAAAAAATTTGACTTCTATGTTATTACAGAATATTTCAATACACTATTTGTTGACATTTAAATAGCTGTTTTTGAGAAAAATCAAATTATCAGCTAGTCATCATTTGATCTTAATGTGCATATTCATTAATTACAATTAAATTAATTTTCTGGAATCAGGTGAACTGGATGATATTTATTTTTAATAAGAAATCTATTGCTTTTATATTAGAAAATAAACCATTAAAAGTGAAAATTTTTTTGAGTCATGTAGTTTTTATAAAAAGAAAAAGGAAGAGTTAGGAGTAGGAACATTTACGTATTATGTAGAATCAAAGTTTCAAGAACTATTAGTTTACAAATATAAAATTTTAAATTTATTTTTCTTTGTTTCTGATTGTCTTTCTAAAAAATATATTAAATCTACTATGTATGGTGCAAATAATATATTTGTTTCGATTTTAAGCTTTTAATCTAAAATATATTTTTACATTAAATAATATTAAGTCTTGCCAAATTCTAATAAAAAAAATTACAGCATTTTACAACTATGCTAAATTTTTAAAAGTCTTATACACAAGAAAATTTTTAAATAATGAAAAGGTTTTGGTATAAATTATAAACATTTTATAAAAAGTTACTTAATAATGAAAATTGTGCTAGATCATTTATGAAAAATTTATATAAAATTATACTGTTTATATTTTTTTGTTTTTAGAACTGGTAAAAGATAGGGATTACTGAGCCTCGTAGACTTGCAGCAATGTCTATGTCTGCTAGAGTAGGAAAGAAGAATTGAATATGCCAGAAAAGGTGTCTTATCGTATAAGATATAAAAAAAGAACCAAAAACAGAAATAAAGTTTATGACGGATGGTGTGTTATTAAAAGGGAATTAAGATGGGTAAGACTAGTTAAACTGCATTCACATTGGAATACATCAGTTTCAATTGTTGGCAAACACTCTTTCAAGCATTTTGGTGTAACTTTGAGAAACAAACTTTCTTATTTTACCTTACAATGAACTCCCCAATTTCCTTTTGGAAGATCGTAAAATCTTTTGATGTATGATAATCAATTCTATTTGGAATTTAAATTTTCTTTTCCTGAGAAAAACTGAACTTTTCTGAATTGGCAAATGTTCTCTCATGCTTTGTGTTTTACATCCATCCATAAATAAACAGGCTTGGATAGTTTTGTCAACAACCCTCATGGCTCATGTGTTCTAATGTATACAAGGTTTCAGAATTATAAATTTTGACTTTTTTTTTTAGTTAATGATATTTAGTTGTTTTAGCCAATATTAAAATAACTATTATTTATTTTCAGGACTTTTTCCATACAAAATATTCTGTTATCATTATTGATGAAGCCCATGAAAGTCTGTTTTTTCAGATATTCTGATTGGTCTTTTTATCCAGAATTATTACATTACGAAAAGGTATAATAGCATCAATAAAATTTTTTATTATTCCTCATATATCTATTATATTGTAAAATTGTTTTTATGGTTAAATATTTTTTGAAGTATTTTAGTTGTAAATTAAAATTTTATAGTTGATTCTCAAATTTTTTTTGTTTTATAATCACATATTTGTTGAGCAAATTTAAGGCATCAAAATCATTTTATGTTCTTTCCAAACTAGTTGAAGAATAAGGCATTTAACACTAGCTGCCTTTTTCCACATTTCTCAAAAACTTCAATCATAAGCATGATAAATTTAATGAAAACGCCATATTTTATCTTGATCTCTTTTTATTTTATACCAAATAATACATTAATTTCATTTAGTATGCAAATATTTATCT
Organism: Caerostris extrusa; assembly: GCA_021605095.1. NCBI lineage: Eukaryota > Metazoa > Arthropoda > Arachnida > Araneae > Araneidae > Caerostris > Caerostris extrusa. The sequence continues at coordinate 5,901 of BPLR01007718.1, forward strand.
TGTTTTAGTTTCAGTATAATTTCTATGAATGTAACAAAATATACCAATGCCATTTTTGCATCTGTAAGAAGCTATTTTTCACCGACATATGAATGATATGAATTCAAATGGGAAAAAAATATCAGTTAAAAATTTGACATAAATTTAACTAATTGCATGGCAAGAGTTGGATCATGAAGTGCATAATTAGTTTCCTTACAAAAATAAAAAAAACTGTTATAAGTAATTAGAAATCAATTGTATGTTATAGGGAAAAAAACTTTATAGTTTGAAATAGGTGTAGGAAGTGGGCTTGCAAGGAACATAAAGTATTCAAAAATGAAATATCATTATAATTTAAATTTAAAGCAATGATGTGAAATTTATTTCATGGTCATATTTTATATCTTCATATAGTCACAATTTCTGAATATGCTTTATCTTCAATAGGAAGTATAAAGAAACAAACAATTTTTGTGAATTGCTTTAAACTTAAAAATTTTAAAAGTGGACTATTATTTTATGCCATAAGATGAATAAAACATAATGAATTTTTTTGATGGAAATATTAATATTATAACTTTCATCTCCTGGGGCCTGATGGCCGAATGGCTAGCGCTCTGGGCGTTCAGTACCACAGATATCGTGTTCAAATCCCGGCGTTGCCATGGGTGTTTGTAGTGGTTTGGAATTCACTTTAAGCTGTAGGTCCCGGTCCTAACAGGATTGTAGAGCGTTGCAGGGGCATTGTTACTCTGCTTCAGTGGCTTACCATCAAGCTACACACGCGCCCTGGGTAATGCAAAGTGAGTTACATCGGTGCAGCCCTTATGACGAAAGACAGCGGTCTATTTGCCAGCTGCATTAGAAGAAGAAAAAAAAATTTATATCTATTTTTGGTTCTAGAAATCTGTTGTTTGTATACAATCTACTTATATTAGAAGTATATATTTTTCCTCCATTTGCATGAATTATTTATTGATATGTTTTTTGCACAATTTATTTGTATTAATTAATTTTATAATATAAGCTCTTTTTTTTATAGAAAAATGATCCTTTAAAGTTGGTTATTATGTCAGCAACTATTTGTGTGGAAGACTTTATGGAAAACCGCAATCTATTTAAAGACCCACCATTTTTAATTCAGGTAAATTTTGTATATTTAAAGTTTTTAAAACAATTTTGTATTTTCATGATTTTTTTTCCAATATTCATTATATATATGTAACTAAATGTTTGTTTTGCTTATGTAATATTACTGTAATTAAAATTTTTTTGGTAAAACTTTCCTTTCAGGTTGAATCTCGTCAGTATCAAGTTCAAGTCCATTTTAATCTTCGGACACCTGAAGATTATGTAGAATCTGCCTTTAGTAAAGTAAAGTTTATTACATTTTGCTCCTTAAACATATACACACACGTATATGAATCATAACATGACTTCAAATGTAAATTATTTCAAAAAGTGACTGAATGAATCAAATAAAATTTTATGTGTCTAAAATAAAATGCATGCATGCAAAATCAAAATACAAATTAAATAGCAAGAATGAATAATTCTGTTTACCAATCAACTATCTAATAAAAATTAGAAAATACATATACAAAATTATAAAGACTTAAGATTTGCTATTCCATTAAAATGCTAAAATGAAACTTTTTTTAATTTAACAAAAAATTTTTATAATTTTTTTCTCTTTAAATCTTAATTGTCTTTTGTTAATTCATGAATTATCTAATTAACATTTAAAAAGAAAAATTTTGATTCAATGTATATAAAAGTACAAACTGTTCAAAAATTTGCTTCAGTGCTAAAGAAATTTATAATTTGACATACACTAAATTTAACGATTTAATTATAAGAAATGTAATAGATATCATTTGATTTCACAAGGTTATGCTGTTTACATGAAACCTTATTGAACCTTGTCACAAATTTTATATTATTCATTGAGTTTTTTTTGTGGTTCAAATGGCTCACGCAATTGCAATTTGCAGTTCAAATGGTTCACAAAAAAAAGATATAATAGCTGTATTATATGAGCATGAATAGCTCACTAATTCAAAATTTTGAATGTTTGAAAATTTTGAAAATATATTTATTCGAGTTGAGATAACAACCTCGCAACAAAATGCACTTAGCATTTTTTTTTTCGACAAATGCAAATCTTTTTAAGAATGAAGTATTATTATCAACACCTCCTACAGCTCAAAGTATTCAATGTTGGCACTAGCAGTTTCAACTACTGTACTTGTTTAAGATAGGAAAAATCACAAGTTGCCCCAATTTATCTGGACAAGATGTAAAACACACTCAGCAGTGTGTGGACAATAGATAGATAGCTGTAAAGGGCTTATACATAGTCTATAAAAGACTATTTGCCAGATAAAAGCAGCTATTCTGTCACTCTTTTAACAAGTTTTGCAATTTTAATTATGTTTTAAAACAATATTGGATTCAGTTGTACAAGCTTTTCATAATAATGATAATCAACAACACATTGAGTTCTCTGGAAATAAAAGATTGTAATTTTCTTTCATCTTTAATGATGAGGCGATATTCCATTTTAAAGTGTTGCCTCAGTGCAAAAATATTGGGAACATTGATTAAATACCATAAATCAGGCATGAGAGATTTACTTTAGTTTAATGTGCTTTTTTAATCAGAAGTTTTTAGTCCAATTTTTTTCACAGAAGACACACTTACGAGAATATCATATCGAAATATGTTAGAGTTTTGTCTTTTCCCAAAATTTTGAGAACAAATTGAAAATTTCAGTTTTCTATAGGATAGGAAATTTTTGTAATCATGAGTTGTCTCGAAATGGAGAATCTACAGATTTCACATTGCATCATTATCCTACAAGGTTATCTGATCTCACTGTATTTTTTGTAGGTGATTGTGTAAGTTATTATCTCCTCTCCCAACAACTATTTAGGGCCGAGTGGCAGCTCTCAGTACCACAGGTTTTCAGGTTCGAGTCCCAGCGGTGCCATGGATGTTTGTAGTGGTTCAGAATCCACTTTAAAATGTAGGTCCCTGTCTGTTTAGCCTAACGTGTGCACAAGATGATCGTAGAGCGACAAACCAAACCGAACCTCCCAAACTGCATTGTAACAACAGTAGCTGTGGTAAATCATTCATACTCTCACTAGTATGGGACTTGTTTGACTGTTTTGTAAGTGTATTCCATGTATCGAGTGAAGGGCATATTGAACATTAATAATAAATATAAGTTTATATGCCTAAATATATTTAAAATATGTTTTATGTGCATGCATGTAGTCTAGTGAAATCAGAGGATTCCTTTATTTTACAATTATTTTATTTACAGGAATTGCTAATTTATATAATTATATAAAGATTAATAATATTCCTTACTTGAAATCCTACAGATATGTAAAATCCATTCTAAACTGCCTGCTGGAGCGATATTGGTATTTTTAACAGGCGAGAGTGAAATTCATAGACTTTGCAAATTGCTAAGAGACACTTTCCCCTTTCCCAAAAACCAAAGCGCAATATCCACAATTAAGGAAAGGGAAACACCATCTGCATCTAATGCTCCTAAAAACTTGAAAAGGAAAAGAAAGAAAAAATCTGATGGAGCAAATGTTTTTGTTTCATCTTTACCAGCTAAAATTTATCTTGATACGTAAGTTGTATTCATTTTATAGGCAATTTTTAAAATATTTTAAATGCTATATTTATGCATAAAATGTATTTACGTATTAATATGACCTGCTATCTTATCATGAATTGGGTTCTGTTGCAGACGATTGGCTGATATATGCAAAAGTTCAGACCTCATTATAACGTTTTTCTTTTAATGTTGCCCTATTTATAAAATAGAAGAAATCATTTTTAATTTTTTTTTTTTTTTTTTTTAAGTTTAACTCTTTGTTTAATTTTTGTTAACTGTTAACGCATTTAATGCCATGTTTACATTCCAAAATTGCTTTTAATGTTACATTATGATTCTTTGTAATAATTTTTAGTATTAGTATCCCAACTCACAAAAAGGAGAGACATTCTGCATTTTATTGTATTACTTTAAATAATTCTCATCTACGTTGACAAATAAAATTCAAAAAAAAAAAGCATGATATTTCAAGAGAAGGTAAATGGTACATTGTTACCCTATTAGTATACTGTCCACAAACGTAGTAAATGGAACTGTTAACATTTTTAACTTCATATGGAGTGAGATCAATTCAATTTATTAACTTATAATTGTTAAATATACATGTATTTTTTTTTTTTATATTTAATATTCTGGGTATATCTATATTTAAATGTTTGTTATATTTTATGTCTAAATTAAAATTTATTTCATTTTCTTAACTTTTCAGCTACTCCATTGAACCACTTGAATCAGAAGAACTCCAGTACCATCAGTCTGATGATGAAAATAATATAAATACTGAAATTACTGTTATTAATAAATATAATGCAGAAATTCCTCTTCATGTCTTGCCATTATATTCCTTTTTACCTTTAGAAGAACAGAAAAAGGTTAAATATTTTACATATAGAACATTTTTTAATTCCTGTCAGCATTTTATTGTTGTTACATGTTAAAGAAATTTTTTTTTCCTTTGTAATTATTGTAGTTTTAAAGTATGATGTATAGATATATGCCTAATATATGAAGAAAAACTTTTTGTAATGTGAAACTTAATATTTATTATATTTAATACAAAATAAGAAGTTATCTATTTCAGTAGTTCCCAAAGTTATATTAAATATCCTCTTTTTCTTATGAGGCTATTGCAAAATTGTCCAAGAAAAATAAAATTAAACCCATTCTTGTAGAATATCTCTTTTTATCTGGTTTGAGAAATATTTTCAAATTGATAATATTGATAAATTTGTGTAGATTCCAGTACATTGTAGAAGAAAACATTGAATTTTTTTCTTGTAAGAGTAATTAAAAACAAAATTTAGCAGTATTAAATTAATAAATTTTAGATTTCATTTCTACTCTTCTGAGAGAAAAACTGGAAGAACTTTAATTTCATTTGTGATTTCTTATTTGACTGAAATTAAGATTTCAATTGTTGCTGTCATAAAAATTAGTTATTCTATAAAAATAGAGAGAAGGAATGAGGATTGCAGTAACCAGTCAGTAAAAATATGTAGTGTGAATGAACTCATCCATCCTATTCAATATGATTAGTTAAATTTGTTTGTTTCATTTTTCATTTCATTCCAAAAATGTAGTGTTTAATTTTCAAGAATCAATTTTATTTCTTTTATTGCTGAATTTGTTTTGTTTTTTCCAATTAAAAATTGATTTTCTTTATAATTTTGATTTTATTTATTGCTGAACTTTTGAAAAATATAATTTTTAAAAATTTTCTACAGGTGTTTCTACCTCCCCCTGAAGGTTCTCGATTATGTGTGTTGTTTCCACAAATGTTGCGGAAACATCCATAACCATTCCAGGATTAAAATATGTTGTGGATTCAGGAAAAGTATGTTTTGAATAATTTTTTAAAATCAATTGGTATATTCTTATTATAATATGATGAGATAATGCTTTAAAATATTTTACAGATTTTGCATTTAATCAGTTATTGTATTGATTGTTTAAAGTTAAGTACACTCATTTCAAAGCAAGAGAAAAAAAACAATAATCTGAAATTTTGTTTGGGTGAATAGGATAGTTTCTACTTCAAATAAAATGTTATTGGTCAAATCAATGGAATGGTGAGGGAAGGGGCACCTGGGCTATATATCCATTTGCAAACAAATAAAAAAACCAACCTGCAAGTAATATATTTTTAAAAGTTATGTAGTAAAAGGATGACTAAACTCTTGTAGGAGTTCCAGTCTAACATCTGATAGTAGGTTGGCAGATGGCAAGTACCTGCCTTGAGGGGGAAATATATTTTAAATACTCATTCAAAAGATACAAGGGACAATATATAAATAATCACTCTGCACATGGAGCAAGTTCACAAAATAATTTTGTGTAGAGTCCACGATATAAATGTATAAAATGTGTTAGTATTAACAAAACAGTTCAAGTGAATAATGCCACGTTTAAGGATAGTTGATCCATTTTTTTAATTAGACAGTAAATGATGCTGTATTTACCAACATCATCAAGAAATTTATTGTGCTACTCGAAGAGAATGAGCTCTTTCGCTGGCCTCAGCGAAATGAAGCAAACCTGCCATATGTCGAATGAAACAATGTTGCATCTCACAAACTTTGATTTTCCAAGGATTTCTTTCTATGGTCTAAAAGTATATGCTTGTCCAAAGTTTAGTTTCCATTAATGAATTCAAAGCAAACTTTGAAAAGAGGATTTTAAAAGAAAGTATTCATATTTTTGAGAAAAGTGACTTCAAATTTGGGGAAATGTATCCCTGTATGTAAAAAGGGACCAATTTTATAATTTTTGTGCTCAGAATAATCTCCCTTAGTTTAGTTCGTATTTTTTAGTTTGGATTTTTTTTTAGTAATTTTGCAATATTTTTACTTGTTGTGTGTCTTTTTGTAGTGTATTGTCTGTTTTCCTTCATTTATTTTTTTGCAATTCAATTTATGAAACAATTTTTGGGTGTAAAATTTATCATTTTTTAGAATGAGAAATAAAATATATTTCTTTATCCTAATCATATTATCATATTCTTTAGCCTTAATCATATTCAATAAGTTTTAATGCATTGAAATTGAATTCATGTGTATTATTTATTAGGAAAAAACTAGGGTTTTTAGTAAGAATGGTGGTCTATCAACATTTGAAGTCATTTGGTGTTCTAAATCATCTGCTAATCAGAGAGCTGGGCGGTGTGGTCGTACAGAAGGAGGTCATTGCTACAGGTAAATTTGTATAAAATATTTTTAATCTATTTTACTTGAGATTTTGAGTTAGATTTTTCTGGTATTCGTGATAGAATTTTTGGGATTTAATTACAATAATTAAATTTTTAAGTTTTAACTAGTGAATTGCCATCTATTCTTCAATGATTTATGAATGAATATTTGAGAATTTATAAACTATAGTTCATTATGAATGAAATTATATTCTGTTGAAAAACAAATTTTATTCAATAATTTAAAAACCTATTGATGATTTTGAAATTTAAGCTTGTTTCTAGAAGTACAATATTTTTCTGAATTATGTAAAATTATCAATTCTAAAAACTACAGTAAATTTAGAATTTTCAAATTTATCTCTGATTTTTGCACAGTACTATTTTCACTAATAATTTTAGATTATACTCATCAGCAGTATTTGATCATGAGTTTAAGAATTTTTCTGTACCAGAAATACAAAGGGTTCCTGTAGATGATGTTGTACTTCAGATTAAAAGTGAGTATTTGTTATTTTAATTATAATAATACATTTATAGGTAAAACTTTGTATTGTAAAATCATTTCATTTATTTTTTAGGCTCTTGGACTCAATAGAGTTGTGACATTTCCTTTTCCTTCACCTCCTGATCAGGATGCTTTGAAGGTGTGTTTGAATTTTCAAAGAAATATTTTTAAAAAAATTTCTTTTTTATTAATGAAATGCAAAAACAGTATATATGTATATTAATTTTTTTATTTTTCTTTATAGGGATTTGTTACATTTTCTTAATTGAATGTATTTTTGTGTGTATGTTATCCGTTTTGGTTTGTATGTGTGTATTTCTGAATCATTTGAAATTTTTTATGTTATCCTAGGCCGCAGAAAGACGATTAGTTTGGTTAGAAGCTTTAGAAAAGCCAGATGAGTCAGATAAATGTGAGTACATAAATAAAATAATGATTATATTGTATATATTTTGCTTTATATTTTTATTAGTATATTGCACTAGAAATCATATGTGGTTACTATTTATTATGCTGTTAGTTTAAATATTATATAAGAATTTTAAAATTAAATTTATCTCAGAAAGAATTAAATTTTGAATCAAAATTCGTGATACTTTTTTTTTTCTCCTAAAAAAAAAAAAAAAAAAAGATGATTTTTCTAGATGTTTTGAGATATTTTTTGCAAGTGCTGTATTATAAATAATAGTCATCAAGTGGTTTAAACCATTATAATTACTTAGCTATAACCTACTTAATGGAAGTACCATTTATATCGGTGTTCTCAACGCTAAACACACCGTTTGGGGTTCTTCCAGTGATAATGAGAGGCTGCGATCTTTTCAACCTAATAGATGACAAGGGATTTCTTTTTCTTAATGATGGCACTCCTACTCATTCTTTTTCAGTTACAATACTAGAGAGGCCCTTGATGTCTCCTTTGTTAGCCCCTGACATTTATCCTAACTGTAACTGGTCTGTATTAGACAACATAGGAAGTGATCATCTCACTGTACTTATTGAATTTAATAAGAGACAATCTGTGGCCTACAGTAAAAAAAAATGATGGAATTTTAGGCCTGCGAATTGGAAATTATTTAATGCTATTGTTAACAAAAAGAAATTGAAAAGAAACCTCTTACAGACAGTGTAGAAACAAATTGGCTTATTTTTAAGAAGCTAATCCTTAAAACCGCAAGGAAAACTGTCCCCAGAGGTAAAATGAAGAAAAAAGGCCCTTTTTAACTTCTAAATCGCCAAAGCTCCAGCCCCTGTTGGAGGAGAGAAAAGCTCTTTGATGCTGAATTAAATGTCACAGAAAATAATCAGATTCGACAAAAAATTAAGTAAACTTAATACTGAAATAAAAATAATGTATGCCCAAATTAAATGGAATGATTTATGTTCCAGCCTTGACCCAGGGTCCTCTAATGGTGAATTGTGGGAGGCTGGTGAAGAGTATGGGTGAAGAACAACCACAGATGGAAAAGTGTAACACAATTAAGAGTAATGATGGGAAAATCCCCAGAATGATATTGAAGCTGCTAACCAACTTGGTTCACATTATCAGTATCAGCAAGCTGGACTTCACCAGGGAAGACAGGCATATAAAATGTAAAGCTAGTTCTATTGTACATGGTTGTCGTAACAGCCCGCTGGATAGTTCTACCATTTTTTCCAGGGCTTTTAGCATGCAAGAACTTACTACTGCGATCAATGAATCTAGCCTAAATAAATCTCCTGGTCCTGATGGTGTACACAGGCAAATGATTAGTAATTTAGGACTATCTGGAAGAGTAAGATTTTTGAACATTATAAATGATTTCTGGAATTCAGGGAAGCTTCCTAGGGAATGGAGAAGAGCCACTATTGTTCCTGTTAGAAAACCTTCTAAAGAAGCTAGCTCACCTGAAAGCTATAGGCCGATTGCCTTGAACTGTATAGCTTGTAAGATTATGAAAAACTTTTGGAATAGTTGGAAAAGCCTTGCCCTGGATTTACGACATTTTAAGAAACCGACTCATAAAGGTGAGGCTTAATAACTCCCAAACTACATCAAGGTAGCTTCAAACTACATCAAGGGGTTCCTCAGGGTTCGGTTCTAAGTCCTACCCTTTTATGCTTTTTCTGTCAGGCATCGAGAAGGTCATCTCCAAAAGATGTGAAGTGGGTCTTTTTGCGGACGATGTTGTTATGTGGTACTCTGGCACTGATTTGCAGAAATTGGAGGACAACTTAAATTCTATCCTTAGAAGATTTATGGAAATTCACTGAAAAGCACAAATTGACTTTTAATCCAACAAAGTCTACGGTAGGGTTCTTTACTACCAATAGAAAGCTGCATGGCTATCAACCTGGTATTGTAATGAACCATCAGCCTCTGACAGTGGAAAAACATCCAAAATATTTGGGATTTGTATTGGATCCAGAGATAACGTGCAATAAATACATTGACCATATTGTGCTTAAGAGTAGGAAACGACTCAAACTTTTATAGCACATTTCAGGACGTGACTGGGGTGCTGATGCTGGCACCCTCAGAAATACATATATTTCTCTTATTAGACCCATACTGGAATATGGAATTACTGTTTACTGTTGCGCATCTAACACAAATTTACAGAAATTTGAGCGAGTCCAACTTAGCGCAGTACGAGTTATCAGTGGTCTTCGTAATACCTGCCCTAATGACATAGTGCTGTACGAGGCTGATTTGCAACCACTTAGCCTCAGAAGAAGTGCTTTGGTGAAATATTATGGCAAACTATGTAGTCTTGGAGACAGAAATAGAACCTCAGCTTATTTAAGAGACTGGTGCAATGTTCAAAGGCTTAAGAGATACAGCCCATTCAGCATGGTGGCTTCTGCTCACCTGTTGGAAAGTAATGTGGAACAGCATATTTTGGTTCAATGTGTAGATCCTTCTGACAGTCTTCCTAATGTACATTTCCACACTGACCTTTCTGTCCAGGTGAACAAGCAGGATGACCTTCCTGTTTATCTAAAGCAACTAGCCCTTGAAATAATAAACAACATTCCGGCTGATGCTATTAAAATGTACACTGACGGCAGGAAAAAGAGAAAGGTGGAACTGGCAGTGGAATATATATAATTTCAAATAGTAATTACATGAAGATTCAGAGAAGGAATCCTGATGGCTGCTCTGTATTCCGTAGCGAGCTCATTGCTATAAACGAAGGCCTTGATTACTTAGCGACTGTTACTGCAGGAAATGAAATCTGGATTCTAACTGATAGCAGGAGTTCTATTCAGCACTTGGCTATTGGTCCAGTGTTAGAGACAGGGTAGGTGTATCTATTCTCAAAAAGCTAAAACATCTTTCAGTGGATCATCAGATCCACATACAGTGAATTCCCTCCCATTTCGACCTTGAGGGTAATGAAACGGCAGATGCATTTGGCCAAAGCAGGTGCTAGTGAGGTATTGGTTCCACTTGAGCCCCTTACCTACGCAGAGATCTACTCCCAAGCTGTGTTAAATGGAAAACTATTTGGTCTACTCCCCCAGTGCACCAGTGGTATCGGGGCCATCGACCTGGCGGTACTTTGGCACTTAATTGTGACAGGCATGGACAAATTGCAATCACCCGTTTGCTCAGTGGACACCTCAGAACTATGACTTTCTCAGATGGTTTGAAAGCTTTCGACTCTTGCACCAAGTGCTCCTCTGAGCAGGCTTCACCATCTCACTTCTCGGCGTCCCTGGGACTCAGATGTGGGGATCTCCTTGACAGTCCGTTGATGGTTTTGGACTTTTTTCGGGTATTTGGATTCATGGACCTAGTCTAGCCCCGCTGGACTTTGGGGGTAGGCGAAGAAGAACAAGACCATTCTAATTTACCTTTGTTTTAATTATTTAACTGTAATAAAAGATGTGCGTTCATGCAAAATGATAAATTCATGTAATAAATTGTATTCTCAATAAACATTATAAGAATGATATATATCAATTCCCCTAAACTTATTTACTGTAGGTATATCTTTATGAAATTAACAAAATAATTTTTGTGTAATAAATGTTGGTATTTATGCTCCCAACTTTTTAACACTATTCTTTTGTATAGCTGTATTGCTAGGGAAAGTAATAAATACATTTTCTGTTTCAAACTGACTTTTTTTTTACAATGTTTTAAGTTTATAAGTGAGTTAATGTTTGTGTCACTTAATATCCAGACAAACCAACTCCTCTGGATTCTTGAAGTCTCTTCAGGAATATAAGAACAGTCCATCTTTGCAGTAATTTGTACCCTAGAATCACTGTTTAAAATTTGCCTTCAATCTAGATCTCCTCAATAGCACACACACACGTGTAGATATATATATATTTAATAGCAGTCACTTTTCCCCTATCACCCATTATTTTTTATACAAACTCAATTTTTCTTTTATAATACTAAAATATAGTGAGTAAAAGAAAAAGGCGTATATGAATTGAAAGTTGCATGAAGATATGGTCTTTTCTCATAATCTGAACACAATTTCATAACCTCTTGTAGGCAAAAAATTGGATGTAGTTCCTTCTGTTGTATGGAGTTTCTTAATAGAGAGACCAGCAGTAATCTCTCATCCTATTTACATCCCAACAACTTTAATATAATTTTTTCTTTTTTATATATTCACGAAACACTCCGCTTTGTTTGTCACACATTCATTCGAGATTTTAAATGTGATTGCAGAATATCATTTTTCCTGATGGTTTTTGAATTTTTTTAAATTTAATTTGAATCATTTTCATAATTAGAGTATCTCTGGTTTCTAAAGAAAAAGAATAATCTTCTATCAATTTTCATATGTCAGAAATAACAAAGACACCTTATTTCAATTTTGTTTTTGAAAAATGAGAGAATTTTTTGCTTAGGTACTGTAAATAAAATTTAGTTCAAGGTTCCTTTATCTTATGAAACCTGATCTTTTGTGACTGATAAATTTTGCACTAGGAAAAGACCAGAATTAACCGAGGGCAAATCAGAATGGTTTACATGCAAGATATGATATTAAGTATATTAAACTCAAGGTGTACTTACTTAACTGATAAGGAATTTTTATTAAATTGTTTATTTTTAATTTATCTAATTTTGGACATATTAGTCATCAAATATTTTTAAACAATTTTTGGTTTTATGATTTATATTAATATAAATTCATTGTTTATAGTCATATTTATTTTTAATAATTATTTACCCAATATTTTCTTAATGTATTTTAATTAAGTTTATTCATTGAATTTAAAAGGTGTATTTATTATATGAAATTTGCAATGTTTTTAAAAGTTACAATTCATTTTAAGAAAATGATTCGTAAATAATTTAATGTAATATAAAAAAAATTATAAATAAAGGTTATTCTTCATTATATATTTACAATTTTTTTTTTTATTATTATTCTCTAGGGAGTTTAATCCAAGTATTACTGAACATGGTAGAAGTATGACTCTCTTTTATTTAAGTCCACGCTTTGCAAAAATGCTGATTTTTTCTGAGGCGTTTGATTGTGTTCCGTATATATGTGCCATTGTATGTGCTTTGACTGTTCCCGATTTGTTTGTAACTTCAACATGGACAACAGAAACAGAAGATGAGGTAATTATTATGTAATTATATAAAATATATACTAAATGTGGGGCCTGAATAGGCGAGTTGCTAGTTCTCTGGCGCTCGGTACCACAGGTTTTGAGTTCAAGACCTGGCGGTGCCATGGATGTTTGTAGTCGTTCGGAATCCACTTTAAGCCGTAAGTCCTGGTCTCGTATGACTGTTGGGCATAGAGCTGACAACCCTACCCCATAAAAGAAAAACATCTCTCGTCACAAAATCTGCCAGTAGGTAGACAGCCCTGGCCCATACTGGGCTGTTGTGTTGATGAAGATGATACTAAATGCAACACCAATTCATTTCTTTTTGGATTGTTTTATGTTGGATTATAAATTACAAGTGTGTCAATGTTTGACACTTTATAATATAACTTTAAATATTAAATAGAAATTAATTTTAAGGTTTAATTTATTTTAATGTTTTGTTATTCTAATTATATAACAATAGAAATTTTTGTAACTTAATTTATAAATGTATTTTATTTTTCCCCAGGAAGAAGTAAAAGTGACAAAGGAAGGACTGAAAAAATTGGCACAGTATGTGAATTTTAAAATCATATTACATTTTTTAAATGCTTTTTTGCATTTATATTTCTGATTTATTATTTTTTTAAGGCAGAATTTAGAGAATTGGGTGATTTAATGGCGCTTCTTCGAGCTGTTGAATTATTTGAACAATCGACTAATCCAACAAAATTTTGCTTTAAGTATGGCATTCGATATAAAGCTATGGATGAAATCCATAAAATGGGTATTCAGCTACTCAAAGAAAGTAAGTGTGTGGATGACTAAATAGTTTCTTTTTAAAAATTTCTATAACTTACATTATTTCGGATTGCTTTTATAATAAAAAGTGATAAATACAAATTTTAATATCCCAGAAAAAGAAAATTTTTGAAACTGTTAAAATATGAATTTTATTATGTGCTATTTGTTTTTCCTTCCCCCTTCTCAATTTTTCTAGATTTTATTCTTTTTGATTTTAAAATGACAGTATTTTCAGAAATTATTTATTTTTAATATGAGAATTTAAAAATGGGAATCAAATAATGAAACGATATTAATTCTTTAATAATTAAATTTTTAGAAGATATTTTCAGTGATTTTTTTTTATGTTCAAAATTTTAGTATTGAATTGATATAATTTTTATTTGCAAATTAATTATTACATTATTATGCATTATTATAAATATTTTATGGTGCTTTTGTTTGATCTATGTTTCTATATGTCATAAAATAAAAGAAATTTTCATGGCTATTGTTGTTGTAGTGAAAGTTAATAAAATGTTACCAAATATGTATTGTTTTGATATATTTTCAAGTAGAACTATACATATACAAAATAAGTTTTAAAAAATTTGGTCTGAATACTAAATACTAGGTGTTACTGAATACTGGGATATGGAGTTGGCAAAAACATTTCTGACTCCTGAATTGGATTTTTTTTTTTTTTTTTTGTGACTCCTGGTTCTTTTCTATAATTTTAACTTTATGTACTATGATCTTTACTATTTTGAAGAATTTGTGAAATAAATTCAATAACTTTTATTGAACTGATATCTATAAATAACAATTTTTTCATAATGAACTATTTTCTACAACTTTAAAGGTGTAGTTTTGCATTCAGCACAAGATATTCTTGTACTCTAAATTTGCTTACAAAACTATCTATATGTCCTATAAAAATAGCAGTACTAAATAAACAGGTGCCAAAAAGTTATAGAATAGTTGAAAAGTAAAATAAAATTGACTAACATTTTAAGCACAATGCCATATTAGTAATACATTAATTCTTTTTTTTTTCTTCTTAATAATATAACAGCTTTTATAAGTTCTTCCATTGTTGTTGTAAGATAGCTCCTTATAAACACCTGTGCTAAGAAAAGCCTCACCATACTGATTTGCTTCTAAGATAGTACTGTGTTTGCTGGAGGTTGTATTATTGAAAGATGCAATTAAATTGCTTCCTTAACATTTAATTTTAGCATTAATTCCTAGCAATTTAGAAAAATAAAAATTTATTTGTTTAAAACAATTTAATAGTTGGATTTTTAAACCAACTCCAGTCTCTTTTAAAAATAATTGATTACCTGTCCCTACTGAGTATTATTTTGATCTGACCTTTTGAGATTATACTTGCAAATTGGCTGCTTTATTCTGAATTCTCCAATTGCAGCTTGGTCAGAAATAAGAAAAAAATTACAAATTCAGAAGTTGCAATGTGCAATATATATACTCAAAGAAAGGAATAAACAAAATGCCTAATAAATTGTCATTTAAACTTATTAGAAAAACCCCAAACTTTGTGCTTTAGGATATTGTCATTAGTATTTTAAAAATCTTTTAAGGTTCTGTAATATTTTTTTTAACTGTCTATTTAGTACTAGTGATTAAGCAAATGTAGTATGTCAACTTTATTATAATTATATATTTTATCAGAAGAAAGAAATACATTTTTAAAAATTATGCAATCATCAACGTTATAAGTAACTATAGGTAGCAAAATTCCTTTTCTATCCATTGTATAATAAATTGTTTTATTTAAATTTTTGTTTTCCAGTGAACCAAGTATTTCCGTATTCCAATATTCCTATGACCATGGAAATCACTCCAGCTGGACCTGAAATATTAGAAACTATCAGAAAAATATGTACTGCCTGTTTAATTGATCAGGTGGCAAGGTATATTGTTTATTTCTGAATTTTAATTTAAACATTTAAAGCTGCCTTCTTTATTAATATTATTGTCAATCTGCATGATGAATATTCTTTTAACTTTTCCATGTTTGGTTTTATAGGAAAATACCCGTGGGGGAAACGCAAGATAACAAAAATTTAAAAAATGCTTATCAGGTTAAGTATTGAATCATAATAATTATACAATAATATAAATTTTTACTTAATTTTTCATTAAAATGAAAGTTTAATTAGTATTTTAATGTATTTCTATTTTTATAATTGTATTTTCTGTATAATTAACTGTTGAAATGGTGTTTTCTGTAGTTAATAGATTGTGATGAACCTGCATTTATCCATCCCTCATCTACTCAGTTTGAAAGACTTCCCGAATATGTTGCTTATAGCGAATTGACATGGACATCTAAATTATACATGAAGAGTAAGTTTTTAAATTTTATTTGGTACTTACATATTAACGCTAGCTTGGCTACAGATTTGGCGGTTTTTAAGTGTCGCCTATCTAAAAGCTACAGATTGCTGATTTTTGACTCCATTTTTTAGTGCTACGAAAATGCGTAATTGGAATTTGCCAGAAACAGAACAAGATGCAATTTTATTTTTTCAGGAGCGAAATATTTTACAAAAAAAAACGAAAATGTCCCAATTCCCATGACATGAAACTTTATTTTGGTAAACGTAAGTTTTAGAAATGCAATTTCAGTCAGTGTGCTTATCATGTGGGACTTAGGAAAGACAACTGGTTTGAAGGAAGCAGAATTCCATTTAAAACCGCCAAATCTGTAGCTGCGGTTGGCATTCAAAAGATAACTGCGTGTGCGTGCGAACAACAAGATTGCTTTTTTTTGGTGCAACTGTAGCCAAGGTACGTTAATACATAAATACCTTTTATTTTAACAATTTTATTTTATTAAACTTTTTCGACATTTGAAAAAAAAAAAAAATTTTTTTTAAAGATTATTAAAGAAATATTTTCTCAAGTTTAAAAGAGTGTTCTGATAAAAAATATTAAATATTTTTTTATCCTTGTATATAATTTAATTTTTTTTATTTTTGTCGAACATTGAATTTAAATAATATGGGGTTTTTATAAATGTTTGCTTTCCTACCATATTATAATACACCTAAATCTCTTTGTAGCCAGATACTTTCTTAAAAGTTATGTGTAAAAAAAGTTGCTGAATAATTTTAAAACTCTGTATTCATTTAAATAAATTGCTTAAAAGTAGGTAATGGATATATTTTAAATCAAACACAAATTCAAATTAATTTCCTATGAATGATTATTACATGTCCATATATATATATAATTACTAATGGTGATGCACTGCTACTAATTCGAAATTTCATTTTTTTTTTTTTTTTAACAATATACCAAATTCATTTAAATTACCTAAAATGTTTGTAAACATGCTGCCTTTCAATTTACAAATTACAAAAATTGTGATTGCATGGTTAAAAATCAGTAAATTTTATAAAAATCATGTAGCATGCATGGAAAGTGATGCTGAATCAGAATGATGTTCAACAACAGCTGATATACTAATTTGCATATCATTGGACATGGGGCCAAAAACAAGTTTTAAAAGAACTGAAGTAGAACCTGCATAGTGAAATTTTGATATTAGATAGATGTTTTAGATATTATTGCTTGATATTATTCATTTGTAAAACAATTGTTTAAATCCAAGTAAATCATTATATTAATAATCATAGTTAAAAATGAGTTTTTTAATGGAATAATTTATCCATATTTATTTTAGTATTATTACAGTAAACCCCCAAATTATTACAAGATAATTTAATTTAATAAAATTTTTCTGAATGTTCATTCTATTTTTTAAAATTAAACTGAAAAAAAAAAAAAATTTTTTTTTCATTTTAATAAAGTGTTTTTAATAATGTATATTGTACACATACAATTTTGATTATTGGGGTGAAAGTCAGAAAACTAATATAATTAGTAATGATAAGTCAAAATTTAAAGTTGTCAGGAAAAAAATTTCGAGTTTCTGTATCCACCCTTTATCCTTTTTTTATTCAAAGCAGCTTTACCGGTGTTTATTTGAATAGTACCCACAAAATAATGATAACCGTAATTTGTCTGTTTCTACTGTAAAACTGGATGACTATCTTTCCATGCAATCTATGGTTGGACTATATCGTAAATCATAGTTGCAGGATAATTAAAAGTCTGTATTCAAAATGTGCAAAACTGTGTATATCCACACCATGGCAGCAAATTCAAAAGTTGAATTGGGTACACCATGTTTGAAGTGCATGCCAATAAAGTCTATTTTTATTGAGGAGTCTATATTTTTGCAAATGAACTTAGCTTGTTGGTCTTGCAAGAACTAGAAACTCTCTAATTCGACAGTTGTAACAATGGGGAAAACTGATTTGATGGGTCCAGTATAATGTGTTTCAGCAGGTTGTTAATATGGCCAACAACATTTCCATTCCAAACACAATGTAGCTTTTATATAGAGATATTCTTGATCAATTGTTTGTCCTTATGCTGATGTAGTTGGCCACTCCTTCATTTTTATGAGACATTAATGTTAAATGACAGGTAGCTTAATTGGTGAAGAATGTAGTTTTTGCTAACTTAGTAACTACATGCTACCATTTTAGACATTTGGGTATCACTGTCATGCTTCTTCTAAAACTTATTAGAGATGATCACACATTGAATTATGACACTATGTTTTAACTTCAACCCATTTTTAAGGCAAAATAAGCCATTATTGTACTTGACCTAATTTGTGAAACACTGTTTGATTTATAATATAATTAAATTTCAATAAATTTCAAGTAATTAGAATTGCATCAAATTGTATGTTATATGTTGTACTTCTAGTATGTCACTCATAAAAATATTTGAGTGGGAAAAAAAATATTAAAAAATTAGATTTTTTTTTAAATTCCATACATTTAATCACCAGAACTATAGATATTTTTACCAATAATTATTAAAAATCTTCAAAAATTTTCAGATGAGCAAGTTTCAAAATATTTAATTTCTGAATTTTCTAGAATATTTTACTGTTTACATTTTTACTGCAATGTTAAGCCTGTTTTTAAAATATTCTAGAGTTTTAGATTATCTACTTTTTTTTCAGGTCTTTGACTAATTTCATTATATGTTTACTATTTAATTGTTTTTTTCCTTAATTTTTTGCACTAATTTCTGTTTTTAACTTGTCAAAAAAATAAGTGATTTTCATTGAAATTGTACTGTTAATATTTCTATATATTGAATATACATTCATTTATAGCCTAAGTGACGAAAGTCATGGGATTTACAATATGCAAAATTTTCAGATGGCTTATTTTAATTACGGAAGAACAGGTATAAATGCGCAGTGTTTATATATATTTTCATTTCTGTTTCAGTTATTTATGTGGAAGAGGTTTTTGACGTGATGATGACCGGCACGACAGGAGGAACAGAGCTTTGAACGCGGAATGTTAGTTGAGCTAGACGCATGGGTCATGCCATTTCGAAATCGTTAGGGGAATTCAACATTCCCAGATCCACTGTGTCAGCAGTATGAAATTTCAGGCATAACATCCCACCATGGACAGCGCAGTGGTCGACCGCCTGCACTTAACGACCGAGACCGGCGACGTCTGCAATGAGTCGTAAGTAAATTCTAACAGACAAGCACTGCGTCAAATAACCGCAAAAATCATGTGGGGACGTACAAAGGGACTTGTCTGTTAGAACTGTGCAGAGAAATTTGGCTTTTCTTGGGCTATTCCAGCAGAAGACCGACTCGAGTGTGCTTTACTGACAGAACGACATCGCTTGCAGCGACTCTCGTGGGCACGTGAGCATATCGGTTGGTCCCTAGATGAATGGAAAACCATGGCCTGGTCCGATGAGTCACGATTTCAGTTGGTAAGAGCTGATGGTAGGGTTCGAGTGTGGCGCAGACCCACGAAGCCATTGGACCCAAACTGTCAGCAAGGCACTGTTCAAGCTGGTGGTGGCTCCGGCAATGGTGTGGCTGTTTTTCATGGCATGGACTTGGTCCTCTGGTGCGAGTGGACCGAACATTGACTGAAATGCTTTTTTATGTTCAGCTACTTGGAGATCACTTGTAGCCATTCATGGACTTCATGTACCCAAACAACGATGGGATTTTTATGGATGACAATGCGTCGTGTCACCGGGCCACAACTGTTCGCGATTGGTTTGAAGAACATTCTGGACAATTCCAACGAATGATCTGGCCACCTAGATCGCCCGACATGAATCCCATCGAGCATTTATGGGACATCATCGAGAAGTCTGTTCGTGCCCAAAATACTGCACCATCAACGCTTTCACAATCATGGACGTCTATCGAGACAGCATGGCTCAGTATTCCTGCAGAAGACTTCCAACGACTTGTTGAGTCCATGCCACGTCGAGTTGCTGCACTTCGATGGCGAAAGGAGGACGACCGCGATATTAAGAGGTATCCCATGACTTTTGTCACTTCCGCTTCGGTGTGTATATATATATATATATATATAAAATGTATTTGTTGTAAAGTGATATTATCAAGTGCTAATATAACTGTGGATTGCTGAAAGTGTATAGATTTTTTTTTTAAGACATCTAATCTAAAGTAAATTTTAGTTTGACCATTATATTTGAATAATGCATTAATAATATATAATGTTTTCCATTTCATCTGTATAGATGTATTCGAGATAGATCTGCATTTATTACCGTTCATTGCTCCTGAGTTTTCTGAATTTAGCAACCCTCAAAATTTCCTCCTCCAAAATATGATTCTGCACTGGATAAAATATATTGCTGGTTGGATGGAACTTTTTGGTCAGTGATATTGTTTTTATTTCATTTTGTATAATAATATGCAGTGAATAATTTTTTATATGGTTATTTTTAAAAACCTTGATTTTTGAAATGATGTTAGTGAAAAATTATTTTAATTCTCTGTATTTATTACCAAAAATGAAGACTATTTATGTGTGTGCATCAGTAATATTGCTTTTGTTTTTTAAAATCTTTTCAAAGAAAATGTTTAAATTTTTCATTCATAAAAAAATTATTTATTAAATAAACATTGTTACAAAACATTGCAATTTATTTTAAAAAGTGTGATTATTTTGTTTCTACTTTATTTTCTAGCAGATAAAAATGAACAATGTTCACTGAATTATAAATAAAATTAGATCACAAAGAACCAATTAGAAAACTAACAATTTTTCCCCTATATATGCATTTTGTAAAAATGCAATACCGACAAACTGGGTTAAAATATAATTCTTTTTCCTCATTTTCATGTGGATTTAACAGTAATCCCATTGAAGATATTATCTTTGATGGATTATTGTTATGGGTATTATTTTATTATTAGATTATTATGGGTTATTAACCCATAAAAATAATCCTCTTGTTGATGTTGTACATATTTATTGTTGCAGTAGAAATTAATTATAATATTTCATTAAAATTTAAATTATTAATGAAGCATAAACATTTCTCTGAAGTTTGCAAGAAGAAAAATACTCTCTCAATATATTGATTTTTATGTTCAGAAATGTACTTTAAAAAAATCCTTTTCCTTTGTTGTAATATATAATTATAATATTGATAAACTTAATTTTTGAACTATTTATCTGACTTTCTTTATATCGTTTTCTGCATTTAAAAATAGGAATGCTATTTTCACAGGTCCTGCACAATGGAGGTTTTCTTGCATTCGTAAAGAAATGCCAAAAGGCTACCATAGATACATTTGGTTTTGTTACTTCTTTTTAGATGGTCAGGTGTGTCCATTTATCAAAAATTACAGAAAGGATTTGCTTGCACGACCTTCCACAGTACTTAAATCATGGGCAAAGTAAGTGACAACATTTACCACTTTCTATAAATATTACTTAAATTGATTAATGTCAGTGTTTCTATAGAAATACTCAATTCTGATGTAATTGCAAAATTTATTAGATTTGAATATTTACTGTCTGGAAACCAGAGGGTTTGTGTTTTCTTTATAGGGAATTAAATAATAATAAGCATATATCTGTCTATCTAATAAGAAAAAAGAAATTATTTTGAGAAAAATATAACAGTTACCAGGGAATTTTTTTTTTTTTCCCATCTTGACTGACAAATGTAGGCTGTTTCTAAAAGATTCAAAATGCAGGTTCCATTCATGTAAGGGGTCTATTCATAATTTTTATACATACCCCACACTCAACTGACTGATATATTTGTAATTAATCAATCTCTTATCTGAGCATATTTAATGAAAAAATATGAACACTCTTATTTAGAACCTTTGACTGCAATTATAACGAAAGTTTTGTTAAGTAGTTAAAGAAAATCACAAAATTAAAATGCATGTAATGTGTATTTATAGGATTGACATTCATTTTGAAATTTTAAGAGTGAGCATACTGAGTATCGGACATTCTGCTGCATTAATGTTTTTAATTTAAAAAAATTAACAAAAACAAAAGTTACAAATCAGGTTTTCCAGCAGATGGTACACTCTCCACATGATACTGATGATTTGTTGGATGTTGTAGGGAAATATCTGTTATTGTCAATATTTCCTTGAATGCTCTTCTGGCGAAACATGTAGAAGAAATGAATTCACCAACTTCCGGGTTCTTTTAGTTGTTCACAAAGTTGTTGATGGTTCAAAATAAATCAGCTCTCTTTAATTCTTGACTATTTTATTACACATACTAAGAATATTAAAAACTTTGTACAATATTTACAAATTAATAGTAATGTGCCACACATTCTAATCTCTAATGCCATAAAACTTAATTTCTAAGATTACCTCTCTCTCTTGCTTTCCAAGCACGCTCTCCAACTCGCACTTCTTTTCGCCCATTAACTTGGCATCAGCGCCCTCTAACAGCATTCATGTATCTTTTTTTCTACATCTTCATACAGCTCGGCAAGTATTTTTCTTGTAAGGGTACCTGAAGGATCTGTTTAGACCGCTGACACATCTCGATCTTGCACCTTCTATGAAAGCTGTAAGTGAGGCGGTTCCATTGCAAATCTGTGCATCATTAGTGCAGTAGTTTGATACATAATTCACCACATTGTGTCAGTTGAATGTTATCATGCTTATGTTTAAAAGCTACTTGCTACTTTTTACTTTTTTCTTCCTGCAATAAATGTTGTTCATGTTATTTCTTTAAATATATACAACAACCCATAAAATACCAATATTTAGTTGAATACAAATTCAATTTTCATAATACTCTATACCTTTTAATTGAACCAAATTATTCATCATAGCTTTTAAAGAATTAGAAGTTGATACTAATGTGAGTAATTTTTTTCTTTTTTTTTACTGGCTGTGATATAGCTAAAAGTTTTTGCATAAACTAATCTAAACCATTGTTACAATGTAGAATAAGTTTAATAAAATCTTGTTGACTCAAACTTGTGTTTTTCCGACTCTAAACTGGAGTTCATTCAATTAAAAAGTTATGAATTTTTGTGACAACTCAAAGATATTTTATAGTCAAGGTTGTCTAGGACTGAATGTTAAGGCAGCATTATAATGTAAATAGATTTTTTTATCTTTAAATCTTATTCCTTCATACAAAATTCTATTTTCTAGGATGCTTCCCAGGACACGCTTCATAAGAGAAACAGTCATGAGAAACGATGTTGATTCTTTATGAATCACTTAACAAGTATGGGAAAACAATCCTAAATGTAAAAAGTATTTGTTTAGTAATAATCTTTAACTAGGGTGTATAGAAAGATTGCTGACTAGTAACTGCTAGTAAATTATATATATATATATAGTTACACAAACACTATATAAATTTACATTTTGTTAATTCTAATAATTTCTGTTAAATTATACAATTTAAAGGTATTCACAGTAAGCAGAAATTATCACTGATTTAGATGACAGTTACATTAAATAAGTATTAACAAAGTACCAAAGTCAATTTCTATCCTCACCTTCTGAGTATAATTCAAATTTTATCATTAAACACAACAACTGAATCACAAAAATAAATATCCCAGTTGGAAGATCTAGTAGGCAGCCTCAGAATGACATGGTACATGACAAAGGTATTTCATTATATATACATTTTATATTTCTGTCTAATATTACAATATTAGACAGAAATAAAAAATGTATTTATTCATGTACCATTATTTTTACATTCATATGTAGTTTAAATTATATAAATTTATCTGTTTTTAAATATAATCAATTTCACATATTAAACAGGATTTTAATTTATCTTTAAAAAAAAGTGTTACAAAAGACTATTTAAAAATAGATATTTATTCATTTGTATATTGACCAATTGAAAATATAATGCTGATTGAAATTGACTTATTTTCACCATACTATAAGTTATGCAATTACTATTTTAATTTAGATTCTATATCATTGTTTTTATATAAGTAGGTGCTTAAAAATTACCAACTTTATATCGGAGCACATATGTGTGGCATACAATTCAACAGCATAGTGTTTTCAAAAAATGAAGTCAGCGTGTAAACGAGCAACTATGTAATAAGCCCATCTTGGTTCTTCCGACATTGGAGCAATTACCTGTTGGATTATCTTTTACTATCATCCAATTTGTTGATGACAAGGATATTAAGATGATGGCATAATGAATAGTGAGACATATACTCCTCACAGTTTGGAGTGCATTGCTATTACACTTATCACACATAAAGTACTTATTACTGTAATTTTCTAGAAGCAAGTCCAATGAAGGTTGGTCATTTGCAAATGTAAACTATTTGTCATTATAAATGACAACAGATGGCGCCACGAACAAGAGACTCTTCCATAACTCCTCCTCCTGTAACTCCATATAAGGCTGTTGTTGGGGATTCGAATGTAAGAGCAAGGGCAGAAAAAGGAACGCGACTGAGTTGCTGATGGCGGGCGGTGGCTCGAATAAGTATTTTGGAATGTGAATGAATGTCCTTTTATATCAACTGAAAGTTGTATCAAGTAATTATAAAAGAAAAAGAAGATAAAGCCAGCAAGAGCATATCTGTTTTTGTTATCTCTTTAAAATGTATTTTGCAAGCCTGGAGCAATTTCAATCAGTCAAGCAACTATTTTTTTTTTTTTTTTCTACTCTTCGACAGTGTTACATGAAATCTTAATAGGGACTTATTGTGCACTGGATGTGACACCATACTTTTTCCTTTTTGCATATTTCTTGAAAACTTAACATTTTTATAAACTATTTAAGAGACTTCAATGCATATCTATAAACAAGTTAGTATAAAATTAAATAATTTCTAACTTCAAGTATTAAAATGAACATATCTTAAAACAGGACTTTGTCGAGTATTTACATTTATTAGTTAAATCACAGTTGTATTATTTTTAGAAAGCAAATAGTACTTATGATATTATTTATTATGGTGCTGTTTTTTTTTGCTGCTCCACTTGAAATGTTTGACACTTCATTGTTTTTTGTGCAATTTAGACAATTAATTGAAAGCTAGTATTTCTAATCACTAATTTTTGAAAAATAGGGGTATATGGTGGATTAAGAAAAACTTCATTTTAGGCACACTATGCTTTCTGAGTTCAAACTTTGTCATAATGGGACAGAAACTCGTAAAAATTTGTGTTTTATCTTTGAACCATCGAAAGTTGAAGTGCATACAGTCTAAAAGAGGGTTTGAAAAATTCATGTGACATGAAGTTTCAAGATGTTCATTGCACCAGAGGAAGATTTTTCTAATCAACATAATATAAAATTAAAAATATTCTCAATATGCTGAAAAGGGTGTTTATTTTAATACTTAAAATTATGAATTACTAAGGTTTAAACTTATTCTTTTTTAGGTGCATGTAGAAATTATTATATATACAAGAATAACTATAAATAATTTTTTAACAATTTTAATTGTTTTCCTATTTCAGTTTTATTGCGAGAATTTCGAGAATGGATTCCAGAAGAAAAACATTTGGAAGTTGAATTAAATTGGCCCCCAAAGTGGTGATCCTGTGTTATAATACATTCATAAATATATATATTTGTATATACATTTGTTTATGTTTTTATTTTTTTAAGTTTTTTTTCCTTAAATTTAGGTGTTTTTATATAGGTAACCAGTATATTTGATGGTATATATTTTAATTGGTGATGAGTAATGGTGAAAAAAAAAATATTTCGAAAACATTTTTCCCAATATTTAAATTTTTCTTGTTTAAAATTCCTTTTTTTTTTTTTTTTCTCATAATCTAAATAATTATTTTCTTATATAAGTTTTATCATTGAACAAAATTAAATTTTAATTCAAAAATAGATTTGTTTATAAAGTTTTGAATGGCATATTGATTTGTGAATTAGTGTACTGATATTAATCGGGGAAAATGATTTCACTAAGTTACTTTTTGCACATGTATTTATAGTAAAATTTCAATCTTTCAATGCAATGTGCACTGAACAATAATTTGACATACATCACCAATCATATAACTATTTGAGAATAACTGCTCGAATATAAAATGTAAATTATTTAAAATTTAAACAAATCAATTTTCAGCAATTTAAATTTGATTATTTTAATTTTATTTTTTAACAGTTATTTCTCATGAGATTTTAATTAAAACGCTTTTATAAAAATTTTGACTGTATCAGATTAAATTGTGGTTATAAGATAAAAAATTTTTTTTTTAAAAAATGTGCTTATTTTGTCATAAATACATGCTTCAATTTTATTTCTTTTCATACATAATTATGTATATAATGTAATCTACACACACACACACACATATATCACCGTTCCTGATTGGATCCAGAAACACACAAGAAAAAAGATCCTTTAAATGAAAATAATTACATGAAAACTATGTGATAAATATAAGTCTATCACTTTTTTGAGTGATTGAAATTAAAAGAGGAAGAATCAAAAATATCGAAACAAACTCTATAAGCTTTGAAAAAAATTATTAGTAAAAATATGAAGAAATTTCTGTGATGACTTTGAATTACAATATGAGCAGGTAAATGAAAAATAATTAACATTCTGAAAGAATTAAATAAGGAAATTAAAAGTTGAGAATATAGAAGATGAGATAGTAGCTACTAATGAATATAATGATAAAATTATTTCTTGCATATTCTATTTGTCTAAGAAAAGTAAAGAACTTAATAATAAACAACTTCTGTAATATAAATGAGAAGTTGTGAGTAGCTCTCTAATTTAACATTAACAAATGATTTTAATTTTTACCAATTTGACAATTAACAAGTTGTCAACTGATTCTTTTAGCATGGGGTTAGAATTCTTTTGAAACTCAATAAAAATTGTTGTTTAGATAAAATTTACAAATTTAAAATCTTTTCTTGAAGGAAAAGTTTATACCTGTGAGTGTCTGCTTTCATTGTTACAGGAGAAAATTACTATTCTTGTTTTAAAATAGGTATGGTCGTAAAGACTTAATAATAAATAGACATATGAATAAATTGTTAAATTTAGAGCTTGTTAGATATTCAAATAATATTTACTGCCTACGATCGATACAGTCAAATTGAATGATCAAATAGAAATTTAAATTCAATGTAACGAATGGTAATTAAGGGTATCTTTTGAATCCATTTATCCTAAAATTGCAAGATGTAATGCTCTAGTACAACAAAAAAAAGTGAACTTTAAAAGAAAATTTTAATATAACCGAACTAGTTAAAATCCTTAGAAATAACTAGTGTTGCAAAGTTACTTTAATAGTAAATAATTCGAGAGTTCTGAAATAGCACAAACTTTTATCGTAATCAGTTGTCTGTTGGCAATAAAAATACGCTTTACATTAATTTGAAATTATTCACCTCTTTTTTTTTTTTTAACACATCACTAAATAAGTTCTGTTATTTTTCTGTAGATAAAATGAAATGTGTCCGGTGAATGCAAAGAATATTTCGAGGATTAAAAAAGGCAAAAATTAGAGAAAGCCGATATTAAACAGGTCTCAGTTGTCAACTGACTGTAGATCAAAAATTGCAAACCCTGATAATCTCTTGTCTCAAGGCACAAAAGAAAGTTAAAGCTTAATAATCTGTAAATAATACCATTGTATCTATAGAATCAGAAAAAAAAGTTAATAGTGCATCTAACCATGCTCAGCAGCTGCATGCACCATAAAGCTCATTTCCATATGAACAACAACATTTAAGTAACATACAATAACATTTAACATATGCAGAAATTATAGCTTCATATACACCACAGAATTACGAACACGAACTATAACTATTGGGTTGGTAACTAAGTGATTGCGGATTTTGTTAACAGATGGTCTTAGCACATTCTTTTATTTTATCAACCTATTCAAGGCACCTAACCTAAATTGTTTTCTTGTTGTTTGGTCTTCCGCCTTTAATCTATTAAAAAATTGTATCGATTAGTTATTTAGTTCCTTTTTTTATCCCAATTTAAAACTGGAAGAACAAGACGCGCGCATTTCAGACATATTTTATTGGATTATTTACGAAAAGGCAAGAACGCATCGCAAGCACACAAGAAGTTATGTGCCATATATATGGGAATGAAGCCTTGAAAGAAAGGCAATGTCAAAATTGGTTTTACCAAATTTCGTTCTGGAGATTTTTCACTGAAAAATGCGCAACGATATGGGCGTCCAGTTGAAGTTGATGAGACCCATATCAAGGCCATTATCGATTCAGATCGTCATAGCACAGCACGTGAGATTCCATGTAGAAGCTCCATGTATCGCATACATGCATTAAACAAAAGAAAGAAAAAAAAATTGAAACAGCTTGGCTATGTCAAGAAACTCGATTTATGGATCCCTCATCAGCTTCATCAAATTCATTTGACGCAACGCATTAGCATCTGCGATTCGCTTCTCAAACGACTGATAACTGGTGACGAAAAGTGGAGGAGAAAAAATAGTTTAGGAGAAAGGCGAACTTTTTTTATCTGTGCAGTTGTAGGTAATAAATCAGTCAGCATAAGGAATTAATTTAAAATATTTAAGGCTCATTCTCACCGAGGCGAGAGAAGCGTTTAAGCGACAACAGTTGACCCATCAACTGCGTTCGCCTGAAACCGGTTTGAAATGCACCGCTTCGAGTTGACCCACTTTCAACTCGAAGCGGAACTTCCTAGGCGTAACGCTAGTTCTGATGTTTCGCTGTGAAGGGGTCGAAAATTTTCTCGCCTGCCGCATGTCGCCTATCGCCTCGGTGAGAAGGAGCCTTTAGTGCGAGGTCTTTTGCTATGTTTGCGGGAAGAAATATCATAATCGTAATTTTGTAGGATATTTAAAACAGGGTTATTGATGTTTCGCATATCATTATAGAATTTAATAGAAATTTTGTGAACAAATTGTCTTAAACTTGGAATCGAGAGAGCTCGTCTAATATCGTCATTACGAAAGTACCAGGGTGAATTCGTTAACATTCTGAGAGTTTTATTCTCAAGCCTTTGAATAATTTCAAAATTTGTACGTGCAACAGAACCCCAAACTGGGCTTGCATAAGCTAATACTGGACGAAGATAAGAGAGAGATATTAGAATTGTGAGATTAATCTTGTAACCTTGCAGCTCCAACTAAAGCACGTGAAAATAATAATATAAAAAATGCAAAAATTGATTTTTGGTTTGGTTTGTCCCTACGGTCATTTTATGCATACGAGGGTTAAACAGACCGGAACCTACAGCTTAACGGGGATTCCGAACTACTCCGAAACATCCATGACACCGCCAGGATTCGAACATGAACCGTGGTACCAACGACCAGAGCGCTAGCCAATTGGTCATCAGGCCTCGCAAAAAGTGAAGATGAGTTTAACGCATTCGAAGCTAATCCTATTAATGAAATGGCCGTAGCATTAAACGCTGGTCAAACGAAGAAAAATAAACTAAACGACGTCGTTAACAATGGAACTGTAAGTCATTATATCAATAACAAGAATTATTTCACAGATATTAAAAAGGCATTTATTTCCAATATTAAAATGACAGATAGCTTAGAAATAAAAAACGAATGAATAGTTTAAAAACTAGAAAAACACGTTTTTAGAGTTAATCAAAGTAAAAAAATAATTGTTAACATAAGAATAAAATGACTGAGGAGAAAATGAATGCCACTGTTCTAAAAGCGTGGGGTGCTCGATATCAATCGTTATAATTTTTCATTAGTTTCATTCCGAAATGCAGAGTTAGCTTAAAAAATGTCATGCAAAGCACCCCACGCTTTTAGAACAGCGACATTCATTTTTTCTCCTCGGTCATTTTATTCTTATGTTAACAATTATTTTTTACTTTTTACTTTGATTAAAAAAGCGTGTTTTTTAAAATTTATTTATCTTTTAATCTTTTAATTTGCATGTTTTTTAATGTTTTTAAACTATAATATTTAAGGACTGGAACTATAGTTCTTACAATAATTTAATTGTGAGTAAAACAAAGGTTAAATGCAAATTTGTCGAGCCAGCCAGGATTCGAAAGGAATCACCTGACCCTTAGTCAGGCGCGTTATCCGTTGTGCCACTGTCCCAAGTAGGTTTGAATGTCTTTACTGAATACTTTCATTCTACATGGGTTAAATTGCTCTTCAAAGTTAAAATAAAATCACTCATCCTGGCGATCCCAATCATGATGCGAGAATTAACTTAACAAAATATTTTAGTGTCGCCGGTCTTTGATAAGTCTACAACGTTTCAATTAAATCTGATCTCTTAAAGTAGGGCAAATTGAGCCCAAAGAGTCAGTTACAAACATACAGGTGAAAAATAAAAGCATATTAAAACTAAAAGGGATTGGAAATTTTTTTTTTTTTTTTTTTAAACAAAGAATACCAAACAAAATGTAATTGAAGTCACATTATTGCAAGCATAATATGTTCCTAATTTACAGAATAATTTGATTTTGATAAAGAAAACTAAAAGACTGAGCCTGAATAGCCGAGTGTCTAGCGCTCTGGAACTTGGTGCCACAGGTTTTGGATGCGTCCCGGTGTGCCAGTGTGGTTCGGAATCCACTTTGAGCCATAGGTTCTGGATCTCATATGGCTGTAACAACGTCACGGAGCCAAGTCAGACTTCTCCCTACGGGTGCTCCATCACAACAGAAGCTGTCTACCTTCCCCTTCGTTGATGAGTAGATTACTCATGGCGTGTCCGTCCCGCACTGCAGGACACTGAGGATTAGTCACAACAACAAGGCACTAAAAAAACTAAACTGATAGTTTTGAAAATAATAATAATAACATGTATGCTCACAAGAAATGATAAAGTAATTTTGGAATGCTATGCCATAAATAATATGTACCAGTTAACAAGCTATACAAACGAGTAATGAATCTTTGAAGCATACAACTTCATTATGCACAAATAAAAATTGCATTCCAATTTGACATAGTCAACAAAAATAATTAACTAACTCTCCGGCACTACATGCCATGTTGGACCGCAGCTTTCTGCCTACTGTCACTTTCCGAAACAGGAGATGTTTTCTCTTTACTGGGTAGGTTTGTCAGCAGGGCCGGATTTTCATATAAGCTAACCAGGCAGGGCCTCAAGATCAAGAGGGGCCTACATTCAAAATGTTAGCAAAATTAGAATTACACTATTCTAAAAACAGTAAATACTGTTTGTTGTTGTTTCTTATCCCACGAGCACATACGTACTCATGATTGAAGGGAAGGAAGCAGCTTCTGTTGTGATGGAGCACCCGTAGGTAGAAGTCTGACTTTGGCTCCGTGACGCTCTTACCAGTCATAGGAGACCGGGACCTACGGCTTAAAGTGGATTCGAACCACTACAAACATCCATGGCACCGCCGGATTCGAACCCGAAACCTGTGGCAACGAGCGCTAGACACTCGGCCATTCAGGTCCCAAATGAATGCCAACGGCAATGGTCACCCACCCAAGTACTGACCGCGCCCAATGATGCTTGACTTCGGTGATCTAACGAGAACCGGTATATTCATGGTACGGCCGTTGGCTACAGTAAATACTAAAACACTGAATCGAAAATAGGGAGAAATTCTACACATATGATTAATAAGCAAACATAATAAGTAATTTACAAACTTAAAAATGGGAGGTGAAAGGGCCTCATACGTGGAATAGCCAAGGGTCTCTTTTCATCTAAATCCGGTCCTGGTTGTCTGCCCCAATACCAGAAGTTATATTAGACCCGAACTTATGGTTTGAAGTGGATTCCGAACCACTACAAACATTCATGGCACGGTCGGGACTTGAACCCGATTCCTGTGGCACCGAGTGCTAGTCGATCACAAAAATAACGATGCAATAATACCGCTGGTAAAATTAAGATTAGATGATGGAATCCAACTAGATAATTGCAAACACGATACCACATGTACAAATTGCATAAAATGTAAATTGAATGACTTACCTTATCCTGAGGAATCTAAGAAAGATTAAGTCTAAATCTCCGTATTGTCCAGTACAAAAATGGTGTTAGCGTAGGAAAAGACAGAACGATTGTTGAAATGACAAAATGTCTGCTAGTCGACACAGGCTTACAGAAAAGATGTTTGGCAGAAGTAGTGCCCACACAAAATTTTCTGCAGAATAGAATTCCCATTAAAATGAATAAAAAAACGTTATTCGAATAAATAAAAATCCAGACTTCTCTCATCTAAAAATATTTGGATCCAAATCCTTTAAATTCATCCACAAAATGAAAAGAGGAAAACTTGTAACACTACAACAGGAAATATTTTCTTTCTAATGTAGCTGGCAAACACTTAGACAGCTTGCTCTTGGATGCCTTAAGGCAAGAGCTGCACAGACGTTACTCACTTTGCATTACCCAGGGGCGCATGTAACTTGAAGATAAGCCACGGACGCGGAGTAACAATGCCCCCGCCACGCTCTACGACCATGACCGTCTGTTAGACCATGACCAACGGTTTAAAGTGGATTCCAAATCACTACAGACATCCATGGCCCTCCGGCACTCGAAGGAAGATAAAAATAATATTTACTCAAAGTAGAAAAAGAGATAAATATATAATATATATTTCTTTTTTTTTTCCTCGGAAAGGCAAGTTAAAATACTATCCGCGAGCCGGATAGAACTTTTTGAACTTGGCCCGCGGGCAGTTTGCCCATCCTTGCCTTAAGGAAAGCGCTGCACAGACGTTACTCACTTTGCATTACCCAGGGGTGCGTGCAACAATGCCCCCGCAACGCGGTACGATCCTATTAGACCGTAACCTGCGGTTTAAAGTGGATTCCGAACCACTACAAACATCCATGGCACCTCCGGGACTCGAACCCGAAACCTGTGGTACCGAGCGCCAGAGCGTTAGCCACTCGGCCATTCAGGCCCTCCAACAGGAAATATATTCCTTGGATTCCACATCAAAAGAAAAGGTTACAAAATCTTCTTGAGGACAAGATAGAAACATGCAAACAGTAAAATTTATCGAAAATAAAGAAATACTGGATCTCCTTACAAAGATCAAGGTAAAGAGTGGAAAGATAGAAACAAAGTGAAAGGTTTGGTTTGTCGCTCTACGTTCATCGTGTGTACACGAGGGTTAAACAGACCGGGACTTATAGTTTAAAGTGTAGTCCGAACCATTCACAAACATCCATGGCACCGCCAGGATTCTAACCTGGAGCACTAAAGGCTAGAGTGCCAGCCAATTGGCTATCAGGCTGCACACAGTGAAAGGAGAAAGTTTTTTTTTTTCTAATGCAGCTGGCAAACACTTAGACAACTTGATCTTGGGGGCCTTAATGCAAGCGCTGCACAGACGTTACTCACTTTGCATTACCCAGGGGCGCGTATAACTTGAAGATAAGCCACGGACACGGAGTAACAATGTCTCCGCAACGCTCTACGATCCTATTATACCGGGACCTACGGTTTAAAGTGGATTCCGAACCAATACAAACATCCATGGCAGCGCCGGGACTCGAACCCGAAACCTCTGGTACCAGAGCGCTAGCCACTCGGCCATTCAGGCCCAAAGGAGAAAGTGGAAAGTAAATAAATTTCAATTCCGAAGATCAACTCAATGAAACCAGAAGATCCAGCAGTTCGACAACCAGCAGCCACTAAAACAAGGGTGGCCAATCTTTTTTGGGAAGAGGGCCACTGTCTGAAAAAAATATATATGCATGCCACTTCCAACTTTTCCAACACATTTAAAAATATTCAAATGTAAAAAAAAAAAAATTATTTATAGGCTGCAATAGCAGATTTATTTTTGAGCAAATAGCACAATTTTTAGTCTGAGTAGTGGGACTGATGGCTGAGTGACTAGTGCTCTGGTTGTCTATGTCACAAGTTTCGGGTTCGAGTATCGAAGGTGCCATGGATGTTTATAATGGTTCTGAATCCACTTTAAACCATAGGTCCCTGTTTAATATGATTCTATCGTTTTGGACGTAGGGCTGACAACTGTACCCGTAAAAAAAGAAAACATCTCCTGTTGCGAAATTTACCACCATGGGGCTGTTGCGCCATTGAAGAAGAAGTCTAAGTAGTGGAGAAAAATAATATAATAAATGAAATGGCAGCACAAACTTAGGTTTTATTGTTAATAAACATTTTTAAAGGCTCAGTTAGTCAG
>BPLR01007719.1:0-48459 GCA_021605095.1 Caerostris extrusa
CACTACGTATTGCTCATATATGTTATCAATTATTTGTTTTTTTAATTAATCTATGTTATCTTTTGTAATTAGTTGAATTTCCTCTTATATATAGTTCAAAAGAACAACTAGGTTATGAATGAGCTAAACTTACATTCTGATCCTCCTGAAGGTATTGAAGCAGCTCCTTTAGATGAAAAGTGCTATCATTGGCAAGCATATCTATTGAAGGCTATCCTGCAAATCATCCATATGCAAGAGAAACATTTCATTATATTTGCAGATCTGCAGGTGATTTTATTTTCACGTGTTCTTGATCTATTCTTAATGGATTCTGTAGTTATTTGGTTAAGCAACAAGCATTTTAAATTAACTAAAAAAAAAAAAAAAAAACTTGAAATTTATATGAAATTTAAAAAAAAGTAATTTTTGTCTTGTGTAAACTTTATTGTGCTGTTAAAATAAAAATTGCATGACTTATTCAATGATGTGCAAAATAAATTTTACCCTGTTATATTTTTCTTAATATAAAAAAAATAAGTAGTTAGTTTCCTGAACCCTTTATTTATAGGACAATGGAGTTCAGTTTAAAATTTATATGTGTAAGCTTTTGTTATAAATTTTTAAGAAATTATTTCAAAACTTATTATAGTTATATATTTCATTTAAAAATGATGCCCATAGCATTATTTATTTTAAAAACATATATACATTTCTGTAACTTTTTTTTTTTCCTATTCTCTGAAGTGTAATAAGAACTTTATTCTTTTTAAAACATTCAAAGTAATATTAAGAAGCCCTCACCCATGCCAAAAGTGAAAACAATTAAAATATTTTTGGTTGGCTATTAAAAAATATATATGTATATATATATAGATACAAACAACTTATATATAAAAAAAAACTTTTGCTTAAAGGTGAGAAATATTATTGTATGTGTATATACAGTGTGTAAATATTATTGTATGTGTATATATATATTGTATGTGTATATTTATGTGAAAACCTAAGCTAAAAATATAAAGAAAAATTATATAAACTGAGAGAACCACTCACGAGAAAGTGCTGCGCCACTGATAGTAGATTACTTACTTAATATTTCTGATAGTTGTTTGTAATGGCAATAGTTATTTTGGGATGCTTTAAAAGTTGAATTATATGTTAAAAGGCAAAGACTATATGCCTGATTACTTTGCTAAAGTGTTGTAAAAAGACAAACTCTTGCAAGAAAGTTGAAATTGAACTGTGATGCTTAATATAATAAACCATAAATTTGTCTAAATTGGAAAGACATTCAGCATGTGATTAGGATGCACAAAGTAAGAAAGTGTAGTTGCCTCTCCAATGTGTGTGTGTCTGCTATATCAGCGAATAAATCAATCAATCAAATTTTCATATTGCATTTTTATTCCAATTTCATTTTTAAAAGTAAGTTTTTTTATAATTTTGTTATTAATTGAAGTTTATGGTTATACTTTATTTTGTAATTTGTATTTCAGTTATCCAATGAAAACCACCTGTTGTTCGTTTTATTACAAAAATATTTCATCCCAACAAGTCGACATGGTGACATTATTGACTCTATCCATGACAACTGGAGCCTTATTTTAACAATTTCAAAAGGTATTTAATTATAAGATTTTTAATTTAAATTTTATGAAGTTTTATATAATGTCCGCTGAAAACTGAACATGTTGTTAAATTTCTAAACTTAAGTAGCCATTCAGCATTTTTAGTATTCTTTCCTTGCAAGTTTCATGTTTTTATAAAATTCTGAAACTTTTTAATGTCAAGGACAAAAGTTTCTAAATTTATTGTGCTCTATAAATTATTTTTTATTATTATTTAAAAAAATATTAATTAATGTTTTTGCAACATATTTTAATCATTTTATTATATTTTGTTACAGATATACTCATAAGTATCCAGTCATTGTTGACCGACCCTTACTGTCATGTTTGCATGGAACCAGAAATAGGCCGTTTATATCAAGAGAATAGGCCTGCTTTTGATGGTATTGCCAGACTTTGGACAATGCGATTTGCAACGCTTAATAAAAGGCCTCCAATTCTAGAAAAACCATCATTTCTATCTCAAGAAAATGCACTCAATCCAAATCTGTGACCTTCGTGAGAAAAATTCTTGGAAAGAATCTTTTGTAAGATAAACAAAAAAACTTGTAAATTTGTTACATATTTCACTTAATTTAAAAATTGCCAATGAAGTATGAGAGTTGTATTGTGCTATGTATATTACTGTGACAGAAAAAAAAAAAAGCATCATATACTCATGCTGTGTTTTCCCACTCCCTAGATTGAAATTATTAAATGTAGATATAATTATGTGATGAAAATTTTTTCCTTAGCAATCTTTGGGTAAAACTGTGACTTTCTACAATGGTGAAAAATAATTCTTTGAAATACAGTGTACAGAAATGAATCAGATTGAAGATTTGTCTGTTTTTATTATTGGGGTTTGTAATGATGCAAGTGATAAAACATTGAAGGCTAGACAAGTACAATTAAATAGTACTCTATGGCTTTTGAAACTCTTAGCTCTGTGAATAATATATCATTTTAAAAATAAATATATTAAAATATTGATCTTCCCAATATTATATTTTTATTTCCTAAAAGCAATTTTTTCTCCTTTTATTTGAGGATTGTTTTTCTTTTGTGTTCAGCAACCTTGATGACATATGAAATGTTATATAGATGGCATTATGCATTTATTTCAAAGAATTCTATAATAATAAATAAAATTTTTAAAAATCTAATTTAATTGAATAGAATTTTAATAATGTAGCATCAAAACCATTATCTTATTTAATATATGCTGAAAGAAGTGAATGCGGCAACTCATTTATTTACTTCATTTTGTGAAGCCCCACCATGTCTATAACTATGCTGTCTTTTGATTCTGTGGTAGGTAAAATACCCCGCCTCCCTTTTTTAAATAAAAGTTTAAAAAAATTGAATATGTATGTTTAAATTCTTTTTATTACAATGAAGTGGATTTTTCAGGATAATTTTGGAATAATCATGAATAAAAAAGCAATGATAAAATATAAAAACTGTGATAAATGAAAACATAAATTTGGGTATTTAGAAGTCTGTGCATTAATATGATGGAAAAATATAAAGTTAAATTATTATTTTTAAATATAATTTGTTACTTGTAAGTGTATTCATTTTATATTTATTTATATATTAATAGAATGTTTCTTTGATAACCAACATTTTTTAAGAATTCTAAAATTTGTTGAGCAAATATTCAGATATAGTTTCTATTTTCTACATATTTAAATGCTTCAATTATAGAATTAATGTTTAATTTAAATTTGGTTCATATCTAGAAATATTTAATTTTTTTCTTTGTATATATTTTCTTAAATATTTTTATTACAATTGATGTAAAGTTTTTCTTCATTGGCCTCAAATTTTTTTATTGTGAAAAAAATATATAAATCTCTTATGTAATGATTTAAGATAATAGATAATGGAAGGGGAAAACTTCATTGTAAACAGTTTTTTAATTAAATTCATTAGTTAATATCTTCCAAAAGTTAATACAGTAGAGTATTTACACATTTAAAAATATAGGTGAAAAATAATATATATTAATGTGATACTAGTTTTAATATTTAAAGTACAAATGTATTGGCAAAATAATTTATTTGAACTTTAATATGTTAGTATTAAAATTAGGGCAAATATTGCGATTTATGTGAAGTATTTTGAAAAAAATTAATATAGCATTTTGTATTGGATATTGTATGGAAATATTTTTTTATGTCTTGGTTATAAAAGGATTTTTATGATTCTATAGAGAGATGCAATGTTGGAATTAGGTATAACATATATATTTTGTTGAGTTATATATAGTGTTTTGTGATGTTTATCAATTTTCGTTACTGCTCATATTTTGAAAACTTATCCAATTTACAGAAATTAAATTGCTATTTTTTTTTCTCGTTAATGTTTTAAAGCAGAAAAAGGAAAATATGCAAGCAATGTGTGTATTTTTAGATGGGAAAGTCTAAAAAGTAAATAAAGCATCTTTAAACAACATGTGATCAATTTATTATTTATATTCATCATACATAAAGAGCATTATTGAAAAGTTGAGAATATTTTATGTGCCAGATACCGATAAAACTCTTTATATTATGATTTTTTAAAATAGCATTTTGTATTGTTGTAAATGTTGATATGTAGATATTTATCTTCAATGTTAAAAATTGTACTATTAATCATTTTAATAAGTATTAATAGTGATGTCTTTTAAAATGTTTATGTATGTTTTTTGTATTTTGGAATTAATTTAATTTAAAAAGGGCAAAAATCTATTCTTAAAAAAATTGCTTAATTGTAATAAAAAAGAAACATTTTGAAGAGATTCTTTCTATTTTAAACAATGGCTTCCAGGGGGAGGGGTATTAGGTTTATTACATATATCAAAATAATTGCTTCATAATTTTTTTAAAATTAAAATAAATTATTGATCTGTAATTTTATTTTCAAATATGTTATAATTATGATGCATTCTTATATTATTCTGTTTTACTTTTCAAATTGGAAGTTTTTTTTTTTTTTTTTTTTTTTTTAGATTTAGATTTAGACGATATATATTTCTATTTTAATGAAAGTATTATGTTTAAAAGTGCAATATTAATATTCTTTAATTGACAGAATATTTAGTATTCAGTTTTAATACATTAATTTAATAATTTTTATGTTTAGGTTTAGTTTATTATCAATTCATCTTGAATTATGTATTGAGTTATCAAAGTATAGTAAGTATGAGATTTTTGTAGATGTTTATATCTGAAACAATGTGTTAATCTTATAATCATTGTTGATATGTGCCTTTATAATGTATGAAATATTTGTATGGAATTTGATTAACTTCAAGTATATATTGAAACCTTGCTGAGCTATTATTAAGGGTTATTAAAATTTTCCATATTCTGAGTAACATATTAAATGTAAAATTAGTGTATTAGGAGACATATTTTGTTGTATATTAATGTCTGTTAAATTGTTATGTTTTCCCAACCTGTTATTTTTATGTTGTAATAATGAATAAATTTTATTATGAAAAAAGATATTTTAAGAATTTATTATTGTTGCTAATTTAAAGAAAAGTTATGAAGTATATTTATTATATTAAGTTGGCTCAATCATGTATATATTTTTTCCTCTGTACTTGTACATTTGAACTTATTCTTTGAAAGTTTCTATCTTAAAAATTTTAGATTTTTTTTTTTTTTTTTTTTTTTACGTAATTTAAAAAAATTTCTGGTTCTAGCTGCAGTTATTGCTTGATTAACATCTTATTTGTACATAAGTTGCTATAATTTCTATTTCTATTAGTTTTGTAATCAAAAGAATTAAAAAAACCATTTAAATTAACAAAAAGAAAAAAAAAAAATTTTTGTTACCTATGATTTGTTAATTCTATTTAATTAGTTTTGCTTTATTTATGAAATGAAACTAAAAGACAAAGTTATATACACACACAAAAGTTTTAATGTGTGTGGGATTATGGTTATAATTCCAAAGGAAAAAAAAAGCAGAAATAATAAACTTCAAAAAATTTCAAAATGAATAAAACAAATTATTTCACTTAATATGATTTATTAAATTTTGAATTGCAATATATTTCTAAGCCAAAACATGTCTGATAAAAGTTTTTGCATATAATTTAAACATATTAATAATAATGACTATCAGTAATTTTGTCTGCTTTAAATCAATTTTCAACCATAAATAAAAAAAAAAAAATTCTGATATAGCTTTCCATATTAAATAAAATTACCTGTTTATAATATTGAATTTATATATGTATATATGGACACTTTCAAGATTAAATTAGGTAAGTATATATTGTTAGAAATTCATATTAATTTATACTATTAAAAATGAAACAGTTTTAAGTTATGCAAATATTTTTTTTTTCTGTCAGAATATTATAAAAAGTATAGTAAGATAACAAGTAAGAAGACCAATGAGGCCATCTAAGTTGTAATAAAAGTAAATCCAAGATTATCAATTCAAAACAAGCATAATAGCAAGAAACATGTATAATTAATACATAAGGAGTGTAAGAAATATATCTGAATTTTATTAGTAGTTCACATAATTAATTCTATCGTGCAGATATAGCCAAATGGCATAAAATTCATTATTGTAAATATTCTTAAATTTCATTCTGCCAGAAACATGAAAAACTGTTTTTACATTTGCTAGAGAAAGCAGATATCAAATTTGGGGTTAGTGATTCCATACTGGTTTGGATCAAATCGTGAATTTTTTTTTTTTTTTAAAAGAGTAGTACTCGCTATCCCATTTT
This sequence comes from Caerostris extrusa, assembly GCA_021605095.1. Lineage (NCBI taxonomy): Eukaryota > Metazoa > Arthropoda > Arachnida > Araneae > Araneidae > Caerostris > Caerostris extrusa. The sequence continues at coordinate 6,334 of BPLR01007719.1, forward strand.
TGTAACACAAATGACAGAAGAGTTACAGGGTAGAGGGCATGTCATCATGGCAAGCTAGAATATATTGGCGACTCCATGGATCAGTAATATATATTGATATTCTAAACGAAAATTTGACCGAATCGCAATATTTAATATATTTTTAATATCTTATGACAGAAAAATATTTGCATAACTTAAAACAGTTTAATTTTTTAATAGTATAAATTAATGTGAATTTCTAATATATACCTACCTAATTTAATCATGGAGTATTCTAATGATAATAGGGGCCTTTGGGATTTGGAGAATTTTATCTGGCGCCAACTGGGCAATAAATTGCCAACTGTTATAACCCGGGTTTCTTTGTTTGCAAATCACCTCACAACTGCAACTCGGCGCACTTTGGCGAAAAGATTTTTGTCAAATCCCAAGGGCTCCTATTTTGCGACTTTGTCGTACATTTTATATAATCAGCCGAAAATTTCGGTTTACAGTATATTTAGAAAAACAATTCTAAGCATTCCGCTTTAAATGTGGTTGTTTTACAATTGTAAAGAAGACATTACAATGCCTCCTCGGTAATGATAGTTGAACGAAACAGAGCGTATGTATTTGAACAGAATTTGAAAATAAATTTTAAAAACAAATCCTCAAGGCAACGGCTACGATCTGTAAAGCTTGGAATTTGAAGCAAAACAGGTCCAGAATTCACAAAAATTTAAAATCGAACAAGACCATTAAAGGAGTTTTAAATAAATCTAGTGGGTCTTTTCAGTTAAGTACTAAAAATTGTTTAACAAGTAGCTAAAAGCTTTTTTTTTTTTATTAAACTTAATTGTTCTTATCCGAAAACGTTTTGAATAAGATTCATTCTTTCATCATGTGTTATAGTATTAAAAAAAATTATTCTAAATAATTAAAATAATATATTCGTGATAAATTGTTTCAAAGATGTTCAAGAAAATATAATCATTGATAAAATATAACAATATTCAAAAATTTAAGTTTTACAATGTTTATCATTAAATTCTATAAAAATACCGAGCAGGTTATAAAATTAGTAGAATAAAAAGAAAAAAAAATCTCTTTCTTCAAATTTTGATTTTATACCAATTTAAATCTAAAATTTAATAGATATCTGCAAAAATTAATATTTTAGTGTTCTAAAAGTGAATGGTTGATTATATAAGCAAGTATATTTCATAACAGTTCTAAAATTTACTTACTAAGATGTTTTTTATATCTAGATATCTGATATAAATTGTTTTGTATTAATTATTTTTTTTAGGTTTCAAATATCATACATATCATGTAGCTACAATATTTTATAGCTATATTTATTAAATCATTTTCTTATTTCTACAGTAAATGCTTCTGGACATCGTATTCCATATTGCTAATAATAAATTCAAATATTCCAAATTATAAAATTCTATTTATTTGCTATCATGAGGAGGGAAAAAAATTTATAAAACTAGGTATGCAAACATTCATAAAATTTTACTTTTGAAAATATTCAAAAAGAAATTTAAAAATAATTTACTTTTGAAAAATAAAACAAACTTATTAGAAAGGCTGAATAAAGCACGTCTGCAGAGTTCGTGGGGAAACATTTGATAGTAAATTCGATGTATTTAGTTTCTGATTTCTGAGAAACAATAACATCGAACGCGGATGTTATTTGTAAAATAATACAACAAATGACTTAGAGTAGTGGTTGTTAACCTTTATTTCCAAGAACTTCTTTTGCTGCTAGTCACGCACCTGTTAACATTTTTTTTTAACGTAAAATAATAAGAAGAGAGATAAAAAAAAATTAATAAAATATGTTGCATAAAAAATATTGAAAACAAATAGAATTATGGAACAAAAAACAAATGGAATATATGTTAAAGAAACAAATGGAATTATACAAAGTTTCCAGCTCGAAAACTGTTTTACTTTTTGGTTTCTTATCCCACTTGGCAGAGAGCAACATCTAGATTAAATTCAAGAATCTGTGTGGTCTCATGTAAGGAGCGGAAGGGAGGGGGCAGCTTCTGTGGCGTTGGAGCACCAGTAGGTAGAAGTCTGACTTGGCTCCGTGACGCTGAAGGAGGACAGTGTCTTCCGGAAAGATTTTTAAGGGGAACTACCCCGCATTTGCCTATCGTATGGGAAAAACCCACCTGGTAGTCTGATTGATGAAGCCAGATGTTGGACATCACAAATGCCATCGACTCGCCTCGTTTTTGAAATAGTGTCTACAAAAAAGCCGCCAGCGGATTAAACCTCCACCCTAATAATCACAGCTGCTCGCTTTGCTATTGAGCCACGAGTCAGGCCTGGTTTCGTTTCTTTTTCAATTCCTTCTATTAGCTCACACTCTCCTTATATATATATATATATATATCTTGTTCAAATTTTCAATCGTTAATAAAATACTTTTTTATTCCTCCACTCAAGTTCAAATACATTTTTTTTTTTTGAATTTGTAGTGGATGACACTTGATGTTACTACAGTTTTTTCAAATATTAAATCAGTAATTAAATTTAATTAATCAATATTAATTTTTTTAGATTTAAGTTGCATATATCTACCAATAGATGGCGCCAGATAAACTAAAAAATGAATGAAAATTATTTATAAAGGACTTTCTGTAATAGAGTGAAAAAAGTAGGAATTGACATTAAATTCTTTTTTTTTTTTATTATTATTACTGGTTTATTCAATTGTATGCCACGTTGGGTATCTAACTGATTTCGATTTTTTTTTTTTTTTTTTCACTCTGGCAAATGTCAGAAAATTACAATTTGCTGAGATAAGTTGTTACAAATGGATTAATAACCTATATTTATATGAGAAAAGTTAAAAGATTTCTGTAGATGAATACATTGATTTCACCAGCCTTCAATTACTGCTGAATTTCATGAAAAGACAATGATAACAAAAGTAATGTTTTTTTATTTCTCACTGATGTAAGTTCATGGATTCCCTGAAACAAATCCGCTGATAACCTCAAGAGGTTTGTGGATTTCTGGCTAAGAATCCATGGTTCATGGTAGCGATATTCAGATTATGTTCAATTTAAATTGTGTTGTAAACCATGCTTCCCCTATACACTGCAGCAGGAGAAATAGTTAGTCGGTCTCTAGACTCCTACCCGAAAGGAAGTACATCGCAATCTGCGCTCCCTCTGAGAAACTTTTAAATTATAGTCTCTCATCCCGAGATGAAATATTTAGCGCATCCTGACACATTAGTTGGCCTAAAGACTCTTACCCGAAGGGGTAGTATATTTCGCTCACCCTGGGCGTAGCCGAGTATCGGATTTCCGGATTATAAGGGGAGTTCCTTCCACGAATCTATAATTATTTGTCTTTAAATGAGCTAAATATTGCATGTCTTTAATTGGTTACGTATAGTATTTGTGCGAATGTAAATAAAGCTGTGAGGGCCTCAAGTATCTCAACCCATACACCCAGTTACAGTGTGGTTACCCAATCCGCACACTACAATCTTGTGTGATCCGTACACACCAATACAGAGTGATAATCAAACAAATAAAAAAAATTTAAAGCCGTCAGCTTGCATCGGAGACACTGGAAAGGAACCATATCTTCACCCATGTTTTACCTGTATTATAAAAATATGAAACAAAAATTTATAAGTACGTTTAAAAATGGTAGATTGAATAGCTTTGTTACTTTAATTATTTTTTCTCCTGTAAATAAAAAGTTAAGCGACATTTATACGGATAAAAAATATTGCACAATGCTTGTACATACAATTTTATTCATTTAACTATACATATATTTAACTAAATTATATATATATATAATATAGCAAAGCCGAAAGCTGTTTCAAGTTAACATTTCAAGGAAGTTTAATAATTGACTGCTATCCATCGGACATCCAGTCTATATATCCCATTCAACCTCGGTTGTTGACAGGAGACAGAAAAACACTACGTCCGATAAGTGTGGAAGCAATCATACAGACTGAAATAATAAAAAAATCATTAAAAGTGTTTTGGTTAGTATCTAGCAGAGCACGGAAAAAAAAAAAAAAAAAAAAGAATCGGAGAATGTCATAAACTGAAATGTTAAAGCAGCGATAAATTATAGAAAGTTAGAAGTAGTTGTTATGAGAAAATGTGGAACTCAAGGTTAATAGGGGTTTGTGTAATAATTTTTTTTCTAATGCAGCTGGCAATCACTTAGACAGCTGTCTTGAATGCCTTAATGGTAAGTGCTGCACAGACGTTACTCACTTTGCATTACCCGGCGGAGAGTGTAACTTAAAGATAAGCCACGGACGCGGAGTAGCAATGCTCTACGATCATATTAGACCGGGACCTACGGTTTAAAGTGGATTAAGAACCACTGCAAACATCCGTGGCATCGCCGGGGACTCGAACCCGAAACCTGTGGTAAAGAGCGCTGGAGCGCTAACCATTCAGGCCCTTTGTGTAATAATTGAATCCGTTAATTGCAGATCGGAAATTCTGGAAGAGCAAAACGAATGTTATCACATATACACGCTATGCATATATATATATTACCATATTATTCTAGCTTTCACTTGAAACAACACCGCTTACATTTTTAGTAGAAACTTCTTATTCAATAAATGTTTTAAATCGCTATATTTTCAATGATATTTACTATTCTTCTTCAATGGCGCAACAGCCCCCATGGTGGGCCAAAGACGTCTGCCTACTTGCAGATTTCGAGACATGAGATGTTTTCGTTTTTACGTGATAGGGTTGTCAGCCCTATGCCCAATGCTCTACGGTCATATTAGACCGGGACTTAAGGTTTTAAAGTGGATTCCGAACCCGTACAAACATCCATGGCACCGCCGGAACTTGCACCCGAAACCTGTGGCACCGAGAGCCAGACCACTTCACTCAGCCATCAGGCCACATATTTACTATTGAATTCTAAAATTCCTTCCAACAAAATTGACTATCAAAATTTTTACTAAGCATTGAAGATAGTGATGAATCTTTCACACTGTATGTAAAATAATGCACTTCGAAGATTTCAGATTTTGCAGAAGAGGATAACTATCACGTACGTTATAATTTTTTTTTTTTTTTTTTTAATACATCAGGCACCTCGTGTTCTATTGGTGTATGGTACGAAAAGACTACTGACGATTTCCAAGCGGACTTCCAGAGGTAACTATCTCGAGTTAGTGTGTCACATGTCAAATTCCCGAATAACTACTATTAGGCAGCTTGATTCTAGACGCGAGATAGTTGCACATGTTTAATCTGCATCATCATTTTTATATTATGGTGTAAAGCAAAATTTCACACTATTTAATTTGTAAATATTTTTGTGATATTTTTCTGTTAATAAACCGATATAAAATCTTATTAATTAAATACATAATATACAAATTGAAATTTTTTTTAGTTGAGTTTGGCCTTTATTACAAATTAATTAATTATATTTTTAAAAATTTGTCTGGCTGATATTTCAATGCATTGTAAAAGATTGCATGAAACAGATTTTCAACTCAGTGAATTGAATTTTTTCGTTTCAAATAAATTAAAAATATTTTATGTTTAATTGAATTTTATGTAAGTAGACTGTTGTTTTGTCAAAATGGATGTAATGCATTCGTTTCAAATTCAATTAACTTTACAGTAACTTGATTAATTTGACTGTAACACTAGAATTTTCATTTACCAATTTTACGGATTTCTTTTTAAAAAGTTCTCGAAAATTCAGAAACATTTTTACCACCACTCGCTAAAAATTTGATATAGAAAAGAATGCACATTCGCGAGAGCAAAAGAAAGGAATTTACTTTCATTTCAGCTCACGGTGGTTGCTCATGCATTTAGTCTTGAACATGTCCAAAAAAGAAAGAAAGAAAAAAAGAAATAAAATTAAAATATATGAATTGATGGAACTACCTGTCGAATACGAAGACCGGTTTTTTGGAATATGATGTCATAGTTTCATTGAGTACGGTGGTGAGCAGCGTATTGTTGTCTGAATTACTATGAGTACCTATTATTAGATGAGTAGAAAGGTCTGCGAAGGAGAGTGGGAAAAAAAGGAATGTTTTATTTAGAAAATTCAAGGGCTATAAATGTATCTACGAACGGTAAGTTTTGCATTTTTCTTTATGAATGAAATTGTACTTCTATAGTAGTATCTGATTGATAAAATCACGTGGAATGGGAAATATAGTAGTATCGCACGGTGAAGAACTGAAAGAAAAAAAGAATATTCTTCCACGAATATGCCTTCTAAGAAATCTAATGTTATGATTAGACTGTTTTAACCTTTAATTATTCTTTATCCTAGGTAAAAGAATTCTTCTTAAAGTAATCAGTTTTTAAAGAATATTTGTAATAAACAATTCCTTTTATTAATCATCAAACGTTTGACACTTTTATTGTGATTGTTATCAGAAATATTTTAATATATTCAGAAGATTTCAAACAATTTTGGATAAGAATTTTTTCCAATCCATATTTAATACTTGAATTTTAACTGGCAATGATTCACATTCCAATTAGATTAATAACTTTATTAGATTTATTAAGAAAATATTGTTATAGAAAATGTCTACTTAAAAGTACGATCGAACATTTCATTTTATTAAGAAAATTTTTGAACAAATTTTTAATAATAAATAAATTTATAGCATTACTTATAGCAAAACTAGTTTAATATTTTTGATTGCATATAGAAAGAATGTTGTATTTAGAATTATTTATTAGAATATTGTTTTTAAAATTATTTATTGGAATTGTTTTAGAATTATTTATTAGAATTGTTTTAGAATTATTTATTAGAGTGGTTTTAGAATTATTTATTAGAATGGTGTTTAGAATTATTTATTAGAATGGTTTTAGAATTATTTATTAGAATATTGTTTTAGAATTATTTATTAGATATTGTTTTAGAAATTATTTATTAGAATGAATATTGTTTTAGAATTATTTATTGGAATATTGTGTTTAGAAAATTATTTATTAGAATATTGTGTTTAAAATTATTTATTAGAATATTGTTTTTAAAATTATTTATTGGAATATTGTGTTTAAATTATTATTTATTAGAATATTGTTTTTAAAATTATTTATTGGAATATTGTTTTAAAATTATTTATTAGAATATTGTTTTTAAAATTATTTATTAGAATATTGTTTTTAAATTATTTATTGGAAGTATTGTGTTTAGAATATTGTGTTTTAAAATTATTTATTAGAATATTGTTTTTAAAATTATTTATTAGAATATTGTTTTTAAAATTATTTATTAGAATATTGTTTTTAAAATTATTTATTAGAATATTGTTTTTAAAATTGAATATTTATTAGAATATTGTTTTTAAAATTATTTATTAGAATATTGTTTTTAAAATTATTTATTAGAATATTGTTTTAGAAATTATTTATTAGAAATGTTTTTAGAATTATTTATTAGAAATGTCTTTAGAAATTTATTTATTGTGTTTTAGAATATTATTAACAATATTGAATTTTTAAATATTGTGTTTATTTATTAGAATATTGTTTTTATTTAAAATATTGTGTTTAAAACTATTTATTCAATATTGTGTTTAGAATATGTATGCTGTTTAGAATTATTTATTGGAATATTGTGTTTAAAAGGATATAAAAGCAACAATTGTTTTAATGTAATTAAAAGGATTTGTAATTGTTTTTAGATTTGTATATTAGCAAAAAATCATCTAATTCAATATGATATCCCGACCATTACATTTTATTTGAAATTTGCAGCAAGTTGAAATACTTTAAAACCTCATTTTATTGATTTTTCTCTACATTACTTGACAAGGTAATCATTAAAAGAGAGCATTGCAAAAAGGAAAATTCTAGTTAGATTTTTTTATACGTTTAATAAGGTTAGAAGTAAATTTCCAATTATAATTATATAATAATTTAAATAATACTATTTATGAATTCATAATAAGTAATTAATGTGTTCAACGTGCACCTTAAAATTTGTAGAAAACGCGCTATATCCTGGAATTGAATTAGAATATGAAGTTCAATATTTTTCCTTATAATTTCCATGGATTCTGAATGAAATCGAACAATTTTAAAAAAAAATTTATATTTTCTTTTTTTCTAAAAATGAAAATTCAAAATTGCAGAGAAAGAAACTCATCGCAAAAGTGATCACATAACGAAACATTTTCGGATAAATAATGAGCTGTCGCTTTTTCATTTTTGGGATATTTAAAACAATTGCTTGGTTTTATTTCTAGCATCCTTACTTCGTTCTATTCTATTTATTATTCCAAAATAGCACGTAGTTAAAAAGAAATAACAAAAAGGCATTCGAAAAGTGATAATTTTTCCTCATTTAATTAAGTTTGGAATATCATTCAATTAATCAATGTATCCCATTTTACGGTGTAGTATGTGATAAAAAACTTTAAAAAAGAAAATTGGATCAAAAACAAACCGAGAAAAGATCGCGTTTGAGTTTTGTAAAAATTTGTATAAAAACTTTCTACTTCAAAAACTACTACTTTTACAGAAATAAAGATGTTTGTGAGAAAAAAAGAAAACCCAAGTGTGAAATCAAGTGAATCCAAGTTTTTCTTTCGTGAAATCAGTGATAAATAATCCCGAAAAGTAATGGAATCATAATCATGCCTTGTTTTCAGATGAAAGTAAACTTAACATTTTAAATTCTGATGAATAATAAGGCTTATAATTGTATGAAGAAGAATAAATAAGGAATTATTTAATACCAAGAACTTCATTGCAAGAGTAACATATAGCGTTGAAGTTTTCCTTGTGTGAGGGGTGCATGCCAACATCAAGACTAATTAATTTGGTATTTATTGATGGCATAATGAATCATGCTCTTTGTTTAAATATTTAAAAAGCAATTTAAAATTAACATGCTAAAATTTGGGTATCGAAACAGTATTGATAAAACGTTTAAAGAAAAAAAAATCGAAAAACAAGGTAAGAAATTGTCAACAAAATGCATGATTATCTGAACGAGATCACAAATTTATAATTAAAAATTTTGTAAAAATCCATGTTTGAATGTGTAAAAACTTTTTATAGGATTACTGAATCAAAAAATTTTCCTTCCGTTTTTCCTGAAACAGTTTGACGAATTTGATATCAATTGATTACATGTTCTTCTCCGACTGATGAAAATATTTCGTTAGTGCTAAGATTGAAATCTTAAGTTTTTACCTTTTCAAAATCAATGATAAACAAACCCAAAAACGTCATCGAATCATGTCCTATGCTTGACGAAAGCAAATTTAATTTTTTTCAGTTTAGAGAAATGTATAAATTTATGTTGAACTAAAAAAAATTTGATTCCAAAAATTTAGTTCGGAAAAAAAATCATAAGTCATGATGATGGATCTCCCTTATGTGACATGTCAGCATCAGGTCTATGTAATTTTGGTATATAGTGATGGCATTATGAATCATGCACTTTATTTAAATATTTTTAAGAATAATTTAAAATTATCACCCGAATATTTGGATATTGGAAGCAACTTTTTTTTATCAACATAATGATTCAATGCACACAGCGCTCAACTATAATACAACTATATACAACTTGCTGTCTCTCTAATATAATTGGCCACAAATTCTGAAACACTACCTCAGTCACCCATTAGGACCCATTTGGAACAAACTGGAGGCTAATCCAGTTAATAATGATAAAAAAAAAAAGAAATATTGATGCAGAAATTACAAAAAGATTTAGAAAAAACTGTTAAAACCTGAAGCCGTTCCAGATATTTAAGAACTATTGTGGATGCTACAAGATATCTTACTAATTGACAAAAGTACTACATTGTTTACTAACATGTTGATATTTTTTCTAAGATATTTTGTGAGGTAACATTTTGTTACTTTCTGATTAATCATTTTTAAATTTACTATGTTCTTAAAATATTTAATGCAGTTTTGTTAAGTAAAATTCATAAATATTAAAAAATTCTCAATTTGATAGATACTTGAGGCACAGGTTTGAGAACACATTTTATTTACACACATACAATCAGACACAAACAATATTTAACACATTTAAAATAAAAGACAGATAATTATAGTTTTGTGGAAAGATTACATTTCTCAGCCGAAAAGCGAAAGTCGGCTAAGAGCAGGGTGCGCAAGAAGTGTAAGGTTGAACTAAATATACACTCATGTCCATAAATTAAGGATAATTCAGAATCACACAGAAATTGAACTCTAAAAACAAAAATTTCACCTGTAGAATTATCACACACATCTTGAAGAAGAATATGCAAATTACAGGAAACCATCAGATGGTGTGGATAGTACGTCACAATGACGAGAGTGTAAGAGAGGGGTATATAAGGAATGGTGGCAAAAAAGTAAAATTGTTCACAAGCGCTTTAAAAAAGCCTTTTCAGTGCAATAACCGCATAGTTATGGCCCAAAGGAAGCATTTGGATGATTTTTTACGTGGTAGAATTATCGGACGACTGGAATGTGGACGTACCCAGCTGGAAGTATCCGAGGAACTTGGAATCGCCCAGAGTATCATCTCCAGGCTTTGGCAACGATTCCAAGAGGATGGTAATGTGAGTAGATGTTCAGCACAGGTCGTCCCCGAGTTACAACGCCGAATGAGGACCGGTATTTAGCAGTTACTGCCAAAAGAAACAGACGGAGCACAGCATCAGACCTGTCTCGTCAGCTCTTTTCAGCTACCGGTACGACAGTTTCAAGGCAGACCGTGTACAGACGCTTAGGGCACATTGGTCTATATGCTCGTAGGCCTGTCAGATGTGTTCCACTTACCGCAACTCACTGTCGCCTGCGATTAACCTGGTGTAGAGAGCATGCATTGTGGACACCACAACAGTGGTCTTGTGTGATGTTTTCCGACGAGTCCAGGTTTAGTTTGCAGTGTGATTCTCGCCGGACTTTCATATGGAGAGCGCCAGGTACCCGTTAATACCAAGAGAACACCATTGAACGACACCGTTACGGAGGTGCAGGATGGCTCGTTTGGGGAGGAATTATTCTTGGTTCCAGAACTGACATGCATGTTCAGAGTGTAACGATGACAGGCCACATCTATCAGGATGTCATTCTGGAACAACATGTATATTTGTTTCGGGGCGCCATGGATGCTGAATTTCTGTTTATGGATGACAACGCCCGTCCTCACCGTGCAAACATTGTAGACGAATGCCTTCAATTGGAGGATATCACCCGTATGGATTGGCCAGCATACTCACCGGACTTGAATCCAATAGAACATGTGTGGGATATGCTTGGCTGACGAATTGCAGCCCGTCAACCCTCCCACCTGTCAACCGGAACTTCGAGGGCATTGCTTGATGAGTGGTGTAATATTCCCCAAGATCAGATTGATAATTTGATACTCAGCATGCCTAGGCATTGTAAGGCCTGTATTGCATCGTCCGGGAGACATACTCCATATTAACCATCCTATTTTCAACCATGTTATACTGTTTTTGAAAATAGGTTCTTTTTCGAAATTTGCTCCAGGGAGTAAAAATAATTATTATTAATTATGTCAAACATATAGCATCTTTTTTGCTCTTTACCTTTTGTTTAATAAATAGACTTTACAAATAAGTCAAATTTGTTTTTGCTTCTGTCTCTTTCTTTGCCTGATCTTCATTATCCTTAATTTATGGACAGTGTACTTCTTCTCTGGGTGAGAGTCTGTAGGTCAACTACTGCACAGGGTTGCGTTATATATATTTTCTCTCGGGGTGAGAGACGGTAGACCGACTAAATGTTATGTTAAATGTTTAAAAATGTGATCCTTAAAATCAAGAATCATTTCTCTACATTGTAAAAACATAGGTGCAGTACATGCAGTGTTACTATTTTATTGAAAGGCAAGACGGTTACCATGTGGGAAATTTTTGCAACGTGTCTATGAATTAAATGAAATCGCCAATTTTTGTTAGAAGAGGAAAACCAATTGGAAGCCGAGAAGCTTGGAGATGATTTATTTGTAATAAAATTGAGTTACTTGGTCGACATATTCGAGAAATTAAATACCTTCTCCCCGTGTTCCAAATAATCAAGTTTAGACACAATCCCGCACATTTCTACAAACATTGTTGACGTGTTTCTACAGCGTCAGCCTTCTAATTAAATAAATCAATTATCTAGAATATCGAAACAAAGGAATATTTATCGCATCTAAATACTTTCTCAGCTGATCCACCGCGCAGAAAAAAAACTTTTAATTTGCAAATCTGGAGTTCAATAAAAACACTGGCGGTTAAAATTGAACATATATTTAATGACAGTAGCTAGCATAACTTAAAATGCAACAATTAACAACACTTCATAACGATTTTCAACAACACTTTTACATTCTATAAAATGTAGAAACATACTGCTTGGCGCCTTTTTTTGATCTTTCAATTGATATTGCAGCATTTATTCCTACGAGAAGACATATAGCCTTTCAGTTTCCTGGGGAAAGGAATGTATATCCTTAAACAAGTGCATAATAACAACTCAAATATATTACATGAAACTCAATATGGAATATGGATATTTATATTACATGCAACACAAATTGCATGTAATATAAATATTTAGAAAAATGCTTATCTGCATAACTCAAATATGAGTCAGCAGATAAAGCAGTATGTGGATATTTATATTACATGTGTGTGTGTTGTGTTTTGTACTATTGAGAACAACCTGTCACTCAAATCTGACAGTACATTTTTATTCAGTGTGATGGATAATTAGACCTCATTGAAATTAATTGATTTGTCTGCTCGACCTTCCAGGTCGAAACAATTACAGATGGGATATGGAACTACACCTGAGTTGTTGCATCGTGATTGGTAGGCTGAAAGTGTCTACTCCAAAAGAGAAGTGAGGAAGCTGAACCCCCTCCCCGATCTTGGCAGATTTTCTTAAAGGAGGTTTTGGAGAAGAAGAGTTCTGAGACGAGTAGACAAGAAGTGTTGTTTTCCGCTTTGAACAGGCCGCAGATTTCGCCTGTTTATAAAGTGAGTCCCCTTGTGGTTTTCGTGAATCACGCCGTGTGATAATTAAGTTCTGCCGCAGATCGATGTGAGTAGATTCGTCATAGACACTCAAGAACCTGAAAATCTCGACCTTGGAGTGAACTGCACTTGTTATTATTTATATCCTTAATTTTCGTTTTATGTAGATAGAGTTTTGTACATATATAATGTTTGTAAATAAAATGTAAAGTGTTTTTTGCATGAACCTGAAAGTAGCCTTCTTTTTGAAGCCGTTATAGTTCTAGTATAGGCCCAGAATTTTACAATGTATATAGAGTGCTTTATTTCACAGCAAAGCTTTTAATGTTATACAAGATGAAATTACCCTCTAACGGGTTCTTATTTTACTGTAGGCTTGAACCATATAAATTATAAAATTTAATATTATTTTATGTACAAATATTGTATAATGCTTTTATATCAATTATAAATTCTCTCACTTCGAGCAAAGAATAGATATATTGTTAGTACATAGATTTTAGAGTAATAATCCATTGAGCTCTAAAATGTTTTGTTTATTTTTATTTTATAAAATTTCAGGTTAATGTGAAATTGCTCTGTATTATATGGCATCTTTTAGTTGTGGTTACTTCAACATATGATACATTGGACAGCACTAATGAAAAGCCTTCTACATCTTTAAAGTAAGTTATCTTAGTTATTCTAAAATTAGCATACAATATTCATCATTTTATTAACTTCTCATACCTAAGTTAAAATTCGTTCAATGACCTGATGACTATTCAAAAAGACACATTTCAATTCAGAATATTATAATTTTAAATTATTAAATGCTTGAATTGAGTAAATTCACTTAAAAAGTAACAGTAAAATTAAGTTTGACGTATAAAAAGAAAATAAGACATTACATAGTGTCTATTCTGTATTACTCTAGTATAGATTTTTTTGTTATACAAATCAATGGAAACATTAGACAATCTGAATATTATGCAGATGAAGATATCCATAACGCTGACCAAATGAAAAGAATGGTGCTTGAAATAATAAATAAATTTGTTCTGTCAGACCATATTTCTTATTTTTGGTTTGTCGCTCTATGGTCATTGTCGGACCGGGACCTATAGTTTAACGTGAATTCCAAACCACTAACAAACATCCATGCCATCACCAAGATTCGAACCTGAAGACTGTGGTACCAATGGCCAGAGCGCTACTCAATTGGCCATCAGACCGTACAATATAGGAAAAAGTAAAGATGCATTGGACTTCGACAAAGGACAGTTCGTGTGGATCCACTTGGCTAGTATGGTTTGTTGCTCTACTGTCATTTTTTGCACACTTTGGGCTAATTAGATGGTTTAGGACCTATGGTTTAACGTGGATTCGAACCACTAATAAACATCCATACCCCCATTAAAACATGAACCTGAATCCACTATGAACCTGAAGCCTGTGGTACCGACGGCCAGAGCGCTAGTCAATCGTGTTATCTTCTTTTTCTTTTCTCATTAATAAACACAACTTTCAGTTGATATAATAAAATATTTATTGGTACAAATACTTAATCGAGCAACCGCCCACCATCAGCAACTTCGTCGCGTTCCTTTTTCTGCCCTTGCTCTTATATTCGAATCCCCGTATAAGACAACAGCCTTATATGGAGTTACAGGAGGAGGAGTTATGGAGGAGTCTCTTGTTCGTGGCGCCATCTGTTGTAATTTATAATAACAAATAGTTTACAATTGGCCATCAGGACCCTCTTACACGGCTGAATAAAATCAATTTGAAACTACATATTTTTTTCAGGAGTTCTTCAGGTGTCATTTGATCATTATGTATTTTATCAAATTTGACAGCCTTTTGATGAAGTTCATAAAACTAAAATTATGTTTGTATATTGACACGTAAAACTGAAACAAATAAAAAAAAAAATGATTAAATGCCAATGAGTTTAAAATCTAATTTCGTCTTATTCATCCACTCTTTCGCAAATAATTTTTTAACTTTATTCTTTCTTTCTTTTTAGTTGTTTGTAAGCTTAAAAATGATTTGTTTTGTCACTGTCCTTCCAACTGAGCTCTCAGTTTTATATATATAATAGTATGTCAATATATTTTATTTTCAAAATAATATTTGTTTATTATATGTAATATTTTACATTATTTTATATATTTTTTTTCAGAAACCTTATAATTTCTAGTCCACAAGGCACGATTGAAGAAAATGATGAGGGAGAAAAAAAGTAAAAAAAAAAAAAAAATTCTATATAAATATTCATATAAATTTTTTTATATTTCTCATTATAATAAATTTACGGGTATTATATTTTAGAATGATACATTTTAAAATGAAATTGGCATTGATCTTGTTTTTTAGAATAACAATATAATTTTCATTGAAGTAAACAACATTTCTCTTTTTAATGTTAAATTTAAGTAATTTGAGAAAATTATAGTATAAATGCAGGCATTATTTCTAGAAAATCAAATTAGACCTAAATAAGACGATTAATTCTATGTTAGGCATAATGTTAATTTTTTATTAAAAGGAAATACAGGGATGATTAAAATGTTCAGTGCAAAAAGTAAAATGTGATAAAAAAGATACATGTTATTCGGAGAGTTGTAGTGGCATTAAGCCTATCAGCATATCTATGGTAAGGTGAATTCAAAGCCAATTGCGGTTAATTCTTTCAGTGTAGGTAAGAAACAGGGATTTTCCTCTACACATGTGATTTGAGGTATTCCCTCAATGAAAATCACTAGGTGTTAGATATGGTGATCTTGGAGTCCTTTCATGCTTGCTAACGAGGCGATGAATGATTGTAAGAAAGTCCATCACTTGACGTCTGTGAGTTGGCCTTGAAAATGGTCGTGTCTTGTTCATGTAGCTTAGAAGGACAATGATACATAATAAATTATTATTATTATTATTATTATTTTGTTCTAATGCAGCTGGCAAACACTTAGACACTTGGTCTTGGATGCCTTAAGGGTAAGCGCTGCACAGGCGTTACTCACTTTTTGCATTACCCAGGGCGCGCGTGTAACTTGAAGATCCACGGACGCAGAGTAACAATGCCCCCGCGACGCTCTACGATCATATTAGACCGGGACTGTTTACGGTTTAACCACTACAAACATCCATGGTACCACCTGACTCGAACCCGAAACCTGTGGTACCGAACGCCAGAGCGCTAGCCACTCGGCCATTCAGACCCTACATAATAAATTATAAAATCACGTACCTTTATAGTGCACGATGTCTAGGCTTATGGCACAACATATCTCAAATATCAAGAACCAATCGTGATAAATCTACAACATATGGTGACTTTTTCTGACTGCAATTGTATTTCGACGTACTCATAAGGGTTACTAGTAGTCCAAATGTTGCACTTTCTGAAGTTTAATTCCCTCAGCTAGCAAGAAATGTGCCTGATTGGACCATAAAATATTAAATAATGAAGTGCCATCTTTCTCTCTATTTTCGAAAAATCTCCCTCTGAAAATGTTTCAAGCTTTGGTCTATCTTCTGGCAGCAGTTGATAAATATGTTAGATTTCGTACGAATATCTGTGTAATGTCGTTCAGAGGGGTTTCCAAACTATTAGTTGAAGATATGCAAGATTCATTTCATTATGACACCAGATGAAAAATTGAAAACGTGAATAGTGCATTATTCAATCACAGCGACAACATGCACCGTCATAATTTTTGAGCATTAAAATGAGTAGGAAATATTAAATAATATTTTTATGTCCATATTTTGCATAGTATGGGCAATATGCATCTAATACTTTGAAAAAAAATTTGTATGGTGGCGCCATCTATTGTTACGGTTTGGTACTGTTTTCGTATTCAAAAAAATCCGTTACTACAGTGAATATTAATATGCAATGCGTGTCTCTCCAACCTATTGATATTTTTAAACGCGTTTCATTTTTGGAACCCCTGCATAAAAAATATATAAAAGATATAGAATAAAATATAGGAAATATACATCATATATATTATATTATGATTATATATGAATTGTATATTTTTTTTCGAACAGATGATATTTAATTAAAAATTAATTGTATATATTTGATTAAACTTAATTTTTTTGGCTTTGTATATTCAATATAACAAATAAAGGCAACATCATAATAAATAAAGTAACAATTTAATAATTAAAAAAAATTAAAAATCATAGGATTTAAAATAAAATTCTAGCTTGTTAATTATAAAATAATGCACTACAGTTCATTTAAAAGAATAATAAATTATTTGAATACCTTTTTTAAAATATTGCATACGTTTATAAAATATGTTTAATGTTGTTTTGATTAACACATTTTTCATGTACTATGTGTTAATTATTTCTGTATTCCAGCTTAACTTTTCTAATTTGTAAAATGAAGAATAAAAAGATTTTAATTTATTGACATCGATTAATTGAAAATTTCTAACACAAATATTAATATTATTAAAAAATGATTCATTCTATCAAAGTTCACTTGCAATTTTTAAAAACTGCAATGGATGTTTTACAGTACTCATCCCTTTTTGTACATGTTATATTATATATTTTTTAAAGGTAGCTGTCGAGAAATTTCTCTCCACAGATGTGGCAGCAGTATGGTTCGAGTGTTCCGGCTATTAGATTTTTTGCCATGGAAAAAGTCCTTCGAAGCTAAATGTGCCTTGAGAAACGTATGTACTATTCTAAATTTCATTTTAATATGAAGAAGATATTTTGGAATATAAATTAGTCTTTAAATTGTATACAGGGCTGATATATTGAAATCTATCAGAACTGGCGAAATAAGCAAATATGAAATCAATTAGGAAATAAAACAAAATATGAGGGAAAAAAATTCGACTGACAAAATAATACAAAAGATACATTTTTAAATATGATTATAAATTTTTAGGCCAAATCGCAAAATAGGGGCTATTGGAATTTAGCGATTTTTTTGTAGCGCCAAATGAGCGATAAGCCACTAAATATAATAACCAGGTTTTTTTTTTTTTACTGTTTGCAATTCACTTCATGTACAATCGCAACTTGTTACTTGGCGTACTTTGGCGAAAAAATTTTGACGCCAATCACCCAAAGGGCCCTATTCTGCGGATTTTCCAATTTTTTTTTATTAAACAGTTAATAACTTTGTTAAACTACGCCTTTATTTATCATTTATACTTTAAACAAGTAATATAAAAAAATTTAAAGTCAATTCCTACTTTTTTTTTCACTATATTGCAGAAAGTCCTTTATAAATAATTTTAATTCATTATTTTAAGTTTATCTGAGCCATCTATTGATAGATAAATGCAACTTAAATCTAAAAAAATATAATTAATTAATTAAATTTAACTAATGAATTAATATTTGAAAAATTTTATCAACATCAAGTGTCATCCATTACAAGTTCAAAAAAAAATGTATTTGAACTTGTGGAGGAATAAAAAGTATTTTATGAACGATTGAAAATTTGAGCAAGATATATAATAGAGAGTGTGAGCTAATAGAAGGAATTGAAAAAAGATTTTAAAATTTACAAAACATCATAAATTTGATAAAAGGGAATGGATTTTATGTGGGAAAGCCGATCGTGGCTAACATTTAAGATGGAAATTCAATCTCTTTCTAAGATGTCCCTTTTGTTAATGTGTGCATATGCAAAACAAAATTTGCAAATTGTGTTTGTAATTATTGTAAAAACATTTTTTTTTAAATGGAGACAAATTTTCTAAATTGTTTTACATGCAAAATAATTTAAAATTAAACAAAAATTCATAAGCAAATAAAATTCTTATTTCATCTAATAATCATATGTACGATAAAATCACAAATTTGTAATCAGAGATATGAAATTTGAATGTTTTTTTTCTTTATTATTTATAAAAAAAAAAACTGATTCCACAAATGTTTATTCAATAAACAAGGCAAATAACGATTTTTTTACTTTATTCTTCTAGGCCTTTTACGTGTATGAAATCTGAAAATGAACCATGCAAAAAAAGGCGATGGCGACCCAACCATTTCACAAGGTTCCGGAAAAAACTGGTTCGAAGCCTTTGGTCGACTAGAGGGTGTATTTTGGGTTTGAAAAATGACGGAACTCAAGTCTGAAATCAGATGCAAATAATATCAATCCTACTTTAGAAGTATACAATTATCACTTAGAAAATATCCGCTCAATCTTATTTTCTCCCATGCATTTGGTATTCCTGTTACTTCCAATGTCAAACTTCAGATGCCGTTCTTTATATTGGTGTGAAATCATACGGGTCATATAAACCAAATTTATTGATGTATCTTGGTAGTGTTGCGTGTTCTTTTCTTTTTTTTTTTACTGTGTTTGTGTATCATTTAGTTTCAGTGAAATTAATTTGTTTAATTGAAGTTTACAATCGAGAATCATTACTTAGGAAAATAAGTTTATGTATAGTTTTTAGATTTAAATGCAATCAAAAGTATTGTGTAGTGATCTTTTCTTACATATTTCTTTCCCAAATATTAACCAGTTAACTAACACCCCAGTACTACAGCAACTGGCAACGGGCGTACCTGTTAAGGAGTTCCTAGGTGGTTTTAAGAACCACAATACCTCCACATCTTAAGTTAATTAGAAATTTTGCATAAAATGAAGTTGCTTAAATTTAAAGAATGTTAATCATAAAGATAAAACAATTAAGAATTTAGGAAAAACATATCTTGCTTTGAGAACAATTAAAGCAAGAGATCGAAAAAGCTAAAGCTAGGTATGTGGCGGCTTTTGTAAACGTAGTGTTATTAAAATTAAAAGATGTCCGTTGACGTTCGATGCTTTTTAACAGTGAAAAAATAATGTGTATTCCAATCAATAGGTGTCGCTACACGTACAATTAAGAGTTTGAAATGCCCAAAATAAAAAATTAAAGTTAAAAATAAAAGAAAAAATTTTAGAGTTTAGAACAATAACATAAATAATACAAGGTATTTACACAAGATAAAAATGCAGTTACACAGTAAACATAAACATACAATTCCAATCAGCACAGATAGTTGGCTGAGACACCGGTAGATGGCGCCATCAGTCCTGGGTTTAACATTGAGCAGAAAACCTGACAAAGTCAGGAAAAGCACATCTTTTTTTGATAATACAAAAATGATTTGATTGGAAGATATTAACATGATTCATGATTGACATCCAGAGCGTTTTTAAATTGCTATTGGAATTAAGAAATTAAAAGTTAAAGGAAAATTTATGATATGATAATTAAAAGTAACAAACAATTGAAAATTCAAATGAGAATTTAAACTATAAAAATAGAAGATTAATTTTAACTAAATCAGTTCTGAGACTGAGAGATTATACAAAATAATGCAAAAGCAGGCAATTAGTTTAAAAATTTTAGATTTAAAGTGAAAATAAATGTTTTGAACCTAGTTAAACTAGAAAACTATTAATTACTGAGAATTTATAGATAGCTATGTTCTAACTTAAGTTGCTCATCGTAGCAGATAATTAATTAAATTAATTTAAATGCCAAAGATTGCAGCTCAGATTCGCTGGAAGTGATCGTAGTGACTAGACAACAGCCACAGCGGTAGAATCGGCGGTTGCAGGATAAATTCCACAACGCCTTTTCAATGCCGGGAAAGATTCCCAGTGCGTATCATAGATAGCTCTGGGTCTCTTCCTGGAGCTAGCCACATCTGGATGGTATACAGGTATTTGTCTGATCGCTTCGTTACGGATCTGAGGACATTTTGGAATGATTTTGAAATTTTGAAGATATAGTCCATTATGGGTTCTATTTTCAGGTCTCTGTGGAGTTGTTTCCTTTCGAACAAACCACGGGGCGTTTACTATCATAGCTATCTGCTTATTTTGAAAAACTTGCAGCTTCTTAAGATTTGCGGTTGAGGAGGACGCCCAAATAGGACATCCGTATAAGAGAATTGGTCGAAGGATAGATTTATAGAGTAAAACCTTGTGTCTGATCGCTAGCCTACTCTGACGAGAAATTAGGCTTTTTAGCTTAACGCTAGCAGCAGTTGCTTTGGCAACTATTCTGGCAAAATGGGTGTTGAAAGATAATTTTGAGTCAAAAAAAAATAACCCCAGGTACTTATATTCAGTAACCCAGGGGACTGGCTGGCCAAAAAGGGTGACATTTAAAAGAGAACCAATGTTCTTTTTACGTGTAAACAGAAGGCACGCACTTTTGGTAGGATTTACTTTGATTTTCCAGGTGGTCAACCAACTTTCCAAGCGAGGGATATAATTGTTAAGCAAAAGCAACGGCGGAGTTTGGTGTTTTGTGCTGAGCAATTATCGCTGTGTCATCTGCGAACATGGCCAGTTGACAGAACTCTGGCTTAGGAATATCGTTCACAGAGATTAAAAACAATCTAGGACCGAGCAGTGAACCCTGTGGTACCCCGCTCCTGATTGGATGATCGCTTGAAATGGTCCCTCCCACTCGCACTCTGAAATTACGCAAAGTGAGATACGAGTGAATAATTTTAATAAACTGGGGCGAAAAATCAAGTCGCATGAGCTTGAGTAATAAGCCATTATGCCAAATTTTATCAAAGGCTTTGGCTACGTCCAGAAATAATATTCCCGAAGATTTACGATTGATAAAGCCATCATGGATCAGCTCGTTAACACGTAAGAGCTGGTGAGAAGTGCTGAGTTGGGTTCTGAACCCAAATTGCTCAGGGATGAGAATATTATGATTTGTGCAGTGCTGATCCAGGCGTTTAAGAATCGAATATTCGAATATTTTACTCACTCCACTAAGCAGTGAGATTGGACGGTAATTTTGGGAATAGGCCCTATTGCTATCAGGTTTTGGAATAGGAATAACTACGGCAGTCTTCCAGCTCTGTGGGAAGTAACACTTATCGATTAGAAAGTTAATCAAATAAGTGATCAATATCACATATGTGTATGGTAGAGATTTAAGCATGCGATTGCTAATGCGATCAATCCCAGGAGACTTGTTGGGTTTAATTTTCTTGATAAATTCACAGACTTCCGCTGGGCTAACCTGACTAATATCATTTATGTGTGGTTTTGTAGGAAGTCTGCTACTTCAGTGTTAGTGCGTCTGAAGAAAATAGGATCTTCGACGTCGTGGTTCGTTTCAAATTGGTCTTGTAGGCTGTCAGCTAAAAGCTCGGCTTTCTCTCTGGTGCATAAGCAAAAGATCCATTGGAGCGTAGGAGTGGTGGAATGTTGCTAAATGGTTTTCGCAACAAAGACGTTCGTCTAAATAGTGTTGTCTGAGGCGTCATGGCCTCTATGGAATGTTCCCATCGTTGCTGCTGGAATTTTTAGTCATCAGTCTCACTATAGCCATTTGTCTAAAGTAATCGGCTCTGGCGTTAGGATCTCTAGACTCTTGCCAGAACCGACGAAGTGCATTTCTATAATTTATTTCATTTTAAGCTCGCTTGGAAACCTAACAGGTGGAGGTTTTAATTTAGGTTTGGATGATTCACTAAGAGCTCCTTGCATCGATGACTCTAGGTCTGAAATGAGTCTATCTGAGTCAGCGGGTTCGCTTAAATGCAAGGGTGGGAGGTGCTTAGTGCTTAGCACATAGCGAAAGTCCTCCCAATGGTCAAGAGCTGTTCTGGACCTTTCAGTGATTCTACGCTAGTTTCAAAGGTAAACAAAAAGGTAGGTGATCAGAATCGAGTTCGTTAATCACCTCAACTTCACAATTAAATGGAATAAATTTAAAAATGCCATAATCAAGGACATTCCCCGCGCGGTTGCTAATAATATTAAATCTAAGTTGGTCTGGGGGGGGGGCTACGACTTTCAATCCTCTTTGTAATTTCAGATACTTGTTCAATTTGAATCCATTACGGTTTGAACGTCCGAAATTCCAACTAGAGTGGAATGCGTTTAGGTCGCCAGCTAAGATCACATTAGGTCCAGATTTCAGTATACTGTCAATATCCTCCACCGGGTATATCCACCTTATTGTAATGATGCGATAATTGTCCATCGATGATATTGTATCTTTAATGCAACCTGAAAAATATTGGACAGTTAAACTAAAAACTGTAAATAGGTTTCAGTTCTTTTTCCAGGCTATTTGTTGGATGTTTATTAGCTATAATATTAAAATGTAGGTTCCGGTTTAAAATTGCACAAAAGTGAATGACTAAAGTGTGCACAGAATGATCTTAGAGCAGACAAACCAAACCACAGCATTTTATAGTCCGTGTTGGACCATGGTCATTTTTCCGCCATTTGGTAGATTCTTAAGCAGGAGATGTTTTCTTTTTATCTGAGGTAGAACTTGTTAGCTCTACCCCAAAAACTCTGGACAGGGATCTATCCCATTGCAAGTGTATTGAACCTTTTGACAAGCATCCGTGGCACCGAACTCCAGAGTGCTAGCCATTCCACCATCAGGCTAATAAAAATCTTCCTTCTACCATCTTATGGACTTTTAATTAAACGTCCAAATAAAGTTTTCATTCAAATTTAAATATCTAGAAAACTTTTTAAAGCAGACAAGAATAATTAAAAAAAAATTAGTATTAAGAAAGAAATATTAAAAATTATTTTATTGAGAATATTCTTCTTCAAATATCTATTATAAAGAAATCATTCCTCAAAAAGTGACGGGAGACACTATTTTGACATAAACCCATATATATTTATTTTTGGACGCCTCCTTTTTTTCTCCTTCTGGGCATGCTCATAGGAAATTGCGCATAGTGTATCTGCAAAATGTTTCCTATGAGCATGCAGGCGATAGGGAGTGGGGTAAGGCCGTCCAAATGAAGGTATCCAAAACTCTCTAATATGTTTGGTTACGTGAACGAATACATTTTATGACATCATTGCGTTTAAATTATGTTAAAAAATCCCAAATCAAAGTAATTTAAAATTACAATTTTGTGTTTATATACTGGAATTTACTCCATGTATGCCTTTAAAAATACACAATAAGAAGGGATGATTGTGAATGTATATTATCTATCGGCATTCATATTCTAATTCAATATTTAAGTCCTTGAAGGAGGCTCTTTGTTGTAATGTCCTCCAGTATAATTGTCCATCTGGGGATATTCGCAATCTTTAATGTAAGTGAAAAATGTTGGACAGTTAAACTAAAAAGGGTAAAATATTTGACAGTCTTTTTCTTGCTATTTGTTGGGTTTATTAGCTATGATATTTAGAATTACGGTGATTCCATTTAAAATTACTCTATTGATGAATTGCTGTATTATTACAGATCCTATGGGCCAATTTGTCTATCGCCAGTATTATTAACATGATAGTTATAGAGTCTTTCGAATTTTTCTTTATTGGCTTTTCTATTTTCATAGCGATTTTTCCACATTTTAGGCATTTATTCCGATGTTTTGCTTGACAGTTATCTGCTAGCTTTGAACTCGTTACACTTCGGGGATTTGACAGTGGATAGTCTTGTAAAAACATCCCATTTCATTATGCATGCTTTTGACAATAGTGGGAATATTTCTGCAAAATTGGGATCACATTTTAGATTGCAATCCAAAAATCTTACTTCAAAAAGTAAAACTTATTTTGATGGACTTTTAATTATACATAAAAAAAGTATTTCAGTTCAATCGTAAAACTATCACAGGAAATTAATGACAACATATAAAATAATAGAATTAGTATTAGCGAAAGAAACCTCATACCATATCAAATTAATTTCAGCAGAATGAAAGGAAATCTTCATATATATATATACTACATGTGTGTTTTTGGAAAATGTTTTTCTCAGACAATACAGTAAAATGAAGAAGTATTAATATGACAGTTGACGATGAAGGCAGACTTCAAATAAACTTCATAATATGCATTTCCATCTTCAACTGTATGAATCAACCGATATTAGTGAAAAAATCACTTCACTTGGATTTCTTGGATAATTTCTAACACAAAAAGAATAGTCAATGAATATTTTAGAGAATTATTAGATAGAATAACACAAGGAGACATTCATAAAGCAATTAATTCTTACTTTCACTGTTTAAATTTGATCTGGGAATAATGTGTGAAAATTTGTTCTGATGAGGTTCTAGGCAACCTAAAGATTTGAAGAAAAACAAAGCAGTGGGATTTATTTAATTCACTGTAGCCTTTATCGTAAAAAAAAATTGTGCGCAACACGGCAAAGTGTTTAGACTAGATTATAGCAAATTACATAAAGATGGGATCGTTGAAATGTAGTATTTGTAAGTGTTTTAAAGATGATTAAAAAAAAAAAAAAAAAAATGAAGACTTACCTCTCCATACAAAAATTAGGTAGCTTTCTCGAGATAAGGAGTTTTTCCATCTCGAGCGCTCTGGCGCTCGCTACCTCAGGTTTCGGGTTCGAGTCCCGGCGGTGCCACGGATGTTTGTAGTGATTCGGAATCCACTTTAAACCGTAGGTCCCGATCTGCTTAGCCTAACGTGTGCACAAGATGACCGTAGAGCGACAAATCAAATCATGAGTTAGAAATAACGACAAAACATTATTTCCTTCTGTTTTATTACATCTACTCTCCATTTTTTTTTTTTTTTTTTTTTTTTTTGAAATTTTTGTTATTTTTTATTTTATAATTTTATAACTAAATAAATTTAAAAAAAAAAAAGGCATTTAATTATCTCTTTTTTTCTTATAACCTCAAAGGGCATGAGACCACCGTTATGTTTCAACAGCTAACAATGAAGGAGCTAGAGGCGCTACGCGGCCAAGGATTTCCGTATTAATCTACAATAAAAAATTTTTTTTTTTTTTTTTTTTTTTTTTTTGCTGTTTAACATTTTTGAAGATTTCAGTATTGTCAATACTTTTGCTTTGAAACAATATTGGAATAAATAAAATTTTAACATTGCCTGAAGAAAAAGTTGAGGCAAACATTTTCCTGCACACGATTTTAAAACTAAATTTCATATCTTGCGAATAGCTAATGCGATTAATAATTTCTTAAGTTTTAAAAAAGTTAAAATTATTCACATTCAAAATAAAATCCTCCAAAACCAATAAAGGCAATTTAAAAATACATTTTTAAATTAAGCCCCATTTTAAAATAATAATAATAATAACAACAAAAAGACTCAACTATCAGGATAAAGTACAGAAAAACATTCCGACACAAATTTTCTTCTTCTTTCCTTAATTTGATGAAATCAATATATTTAAATTCATTACATTTACACCATCTGATGGCAATTCATTGAAATAAAAACTTACAAAAAATTATTGCAAATTAATTTGATAATATACGATAATAGATATAGAATTATCTTAAAATTTATTTAATTTTCATAAGGTTGAATACATTTCGATTGTATTTTTATATATTTATTGTGATCAACCTAGTGTTCTTTATTCTGAGAGGAGAATATTTCCTTCACTCAGAATTTTCATGAATACTGCTTTTATATTTGCCTGTTATGTGGCGCAAAACTCGAAAAAAAAAATCTTAACACACTATAGAAAAACTCTTAAACACACTATAGAAAACAGTAGTAAACTTTTTTTTAAAAATCAGAGACTAACGTAAGTAGCAGGTTAGAAACAAATCATCCTCTTTTTATACATTAATCCCCGTATGCTGCCACTGCATCACAAGTGGTAATATTGTTCGTGTTTGTGTGAAGTTTTATTTTATTTACACTGACTGTGTTTCACTAAGGTATGTCATGAACAATTCATAGATTTTTGGGGGTAACTGTGCACCAAATATATAGTCCATACTGCTCTCGGCCAATACTAGAGCTATAACGGTTTCAAGAAGAGGGCCACTTTCAGGTTCATGGGAACACTTTAATTCTTTATTTACAAGCATTATGTATATATATATATATATATATAAAACTATTTATAAAGAAATGAAAATTTAAAATATAAGTTAGATTCACAAATGCAGTTCACTCCAAAGTTGTAAATTTTCAGAGTTTTCGAGTCCACGGTCTACGGCAGACCTTAATTATCACACGACGTGATACATGAAACCACAAGGGGCTCACTTTGTAAACAGGCGGAATCTCTGAGCAGTTCAGTCACTTTCAGAAAAATAAATAAACCTTCTCATTCTCCAAATATCAATTTTTAAGAAAATCTATTAATATCCGTATACGCATATATATGGATATTGCCAAATTATTATTATGGTATACAACAAAAATATCAATTCTATGACATTTAATAATGTGGCCTTATAAAAGTCGTTAATAAAGTCATGTAAATAATTTAACAAAGCCGCTGCTTTCAGAAAGCTTTACTCATCAGTAATCAGGGTGGCTGGCGGGTATTTTTCGGAGTTTTTTCTACAGCGCAAACACAGGACAGTTCCTCCTAAAAGTCCTCCCGGAAAGCTATTGTCCTCAGTTCATCACCCATCGGTGAGCTGGCCATGATATACATAAGTGGAACAGGAGATCCAACGATGCTATACGCGCAAATAATGTGTGTTAACGTATTTTAGATTTTTTAAAATTTATTATTTAAAATGTTGATGCTCGTTGTTTAACTGTTTTATTGGACATCTATTATATAACATTATTGTTACACTACATTACATTATTATTAGACTCATTAGCTATTAGAAGGACGTTATTTTAAAGTGATATCAACGTAATATAATCGTCTACGTCAAAAACTAATATTTTGTCAAAAAAATTGTCAGTTGACTTTCAATGATTATACTGTAAGATCACGTTTTAGATGCCCTACTTCCACAATTTTTCCTAGAAAAGATAACGTCTGTGTTCTTGGAAAATTTTGAAAAACTTACTTTTTTAAATTTTTTATTTAATTTTTATTTTTTATTTACGTTATTGGACAGCTATTATATAACATTATTGTTACACTACATTACATTATTATTAGACTCATTAGCTATTAGAAGGACGTTATTTTAAAGTGATATCAACGTAATATAATCGTCTACGTCAAAAACTAATATTTTGTCAAAAAAATTGTCAGTTGACTTTCAATGATTATACTGTAAGATCACGTTTTAGATGCCCTACTTCCACAATTTTTCCTAGAAAAGATAACGTCTGTGTTCTTGGAAAATTTTGAAAAACTTACTTTTTTTAATTTTTTATTTAATTTTTTATTTTTTATTTACGTTATTGGACAGCTATTATATAACATTATTGTTACACTACATTACATTATTATTAGACTCATTAGCTATTAGAAGGACGTTATTTTAAAGTGATATCAACGTAATATAATCGTCTACGTCAAAAACTAATATTTTGTCAAAAAAATTGTCAGTTGACTTTCAATGATTATACTGTAAGATCACGTTTTAGATGCCCTACTTCCACAATTTTTCCTAGAAAAGATAACGTCTGTGTTCTTGGAAAATTTTGAAAAACTTTTTTTTTTAATTTTTTATTTGAAGAGAGCAAATAAATTTGTTTTTACAAGAGCAAAGTTTTTTTTCCCGGCAACAGATAACGAATTCCTAGAAAATTTTGCGTTAATAATATTATCTTATGTCAATAGATAAGAGTCCTTTATTGTAAGATTAAATTATGCATACATAAGCACGTAATTTATTAATTTAATTTGGTGGAAATAGTTATAATGTAACAAAATAAAAAACATTTAATGTGTTTATGTCTTTTAAATTTAGATAACGAAATTTATTTATTTATTTTATTTGTCTCTGTAAATAACTGTGCGAGATTATTTGGAGTTTGAAATCGATGGTAAAATTTTCTACCCCATAATATATCGTTCACTTTAAAAAAAATAATAAATTATATATTAAACACAGAAATATGCCTTCCTAATATTTTTTTTTTTTTAATGGCGGCTTTTTAAATAAAAATGATAAACTATATTAACATGTTGTAAGTGATGCACCTATTGCATACAATATATTGCGTAATATTTTAGACTGCTTTCATCCGTTTTACAAAGGAGATATTTAAAGAATCATAAATATTAGAACTCATAAATTACTAACCGTGCGAATAGAATACAACATAAATTGAAGAGAATTCGAGTTCCATCAAATTCGAAAAAAATTTATACACATCCATAAATAATAAAAAAAAAAAAAGTTTTAAAATTTTATGTACATCCACAAATAAAATACATTTGTGACTGTATAAAACGATTAAAAATCTATTTCAATTCCTACTATTAGTTCACACTCTCCCTATATATATATATCTTGTTCAAATTTTCAATTGTTAATAAAATACTTTTTTATTCATCCACTCAAGTTCAAATACATTTTTTGAAACTTGTAGTGGGTGACACTTGATGTTAATACAGTTTTTCAAATATTAATTCATTAATTAAATTTAATTAATTAATTTTAAATTTTTTTTAGATTTAAGTTGCATGTGTCTAATAATAGATGGCAGTAGATGTAAGAGGAACATTTCAACTTTATTTGTAATCTGAAATATAGTGAAAAGAAAGTAGGAACTGACTTTAATTTTTTTTTTTATATATATATATATATATTACTTGTTATCTGAAAATATACAAAACGATGTATTTCTGATGGGAAATAAATTAGACATAATAGTAGTTAAACTTTTGAAAATGACAAAAAGTTGATGTTATGACAATCGAATTCAACAGTAATCTATGTGAACAATGTAACTTTTTTTTTAATTTTTAATTTTAATTTATTTTATTATGTAGCAGAAAATTATCTATTATACAAGTTATTTTATCATTTCTTTTATATTTATATCACTGTTAAATGCAATGGTTACCAAAGTAAGCGTTATCAGCCGAGCAACTATCACGAGGGCAACTGATACAAAAAAAAAAATGATGATCTACAATAAAATGCAAAATATTCTTGTACACGTAATACTTAATTTGGTTAAACATATTTGGTCACGTTGTTGTTGTGACAAATCCTCAGTGTCCTGCAGAGCGGGACAGACATTCTATGAGTAATCGACTTATGGATGAAGGGCAAGTAGAGTAGAGTAGAGGCTAGTTTTTGATTGGAGTACTTAGGATTACCCTGTAGCTCCGTATAATTTTAAGTTCTTAATTGTTAATTTTTACATATTTAAGCTATTGATTTAGAAAATATTAAAAGAGCACATTCTCTGTGTAAAAATGGAGAGAAATTACTGTTAGTATTTAAAAATTTTTATTAAATTTAAAAATACAAAAATAATAGTTTAAGTAAATATTTTAATTTATTAAATATTTGGAATAATTTTAAGTTTTAGCCAATACTGTACCATTCCTAAAAAAGTAGAAAGGAAAGAGAGGGCAGAGTCTACAACACATGTTACAAAGTAGATTGTTTATGCTAGGATATTTGTCAAAGCGCTCGTCAAAGGTTGGCGGGAAGAACGTAAAGCGGGCGATAAGATATAATGATAAAAAATGAATGAATAAAAATACCCACACGGAGAGAAAATTGTGTAAAAGAAAAATTAACCTGGGTCGAAGTGAAGGCGTTTCGCGATTGGAAATGATCGCGGGACAGACATTCTATGAGTAATCTACTAATGGATGAAGGGCAAGGAGGCAGCTTTGTTGTGGTGGAGCACCCGTAGGTAGAAGTCTGACTGGCTTCCGTGTCGCTGAAGAAGGAATCGGAAAAGAATTTTTGACGCGCAGTCCCAACGGCCCCTATTTTGCGATGTTGTCAAATATAATAGTCAAAATATTTTAAGTTTGATATGTTAGCAAAACTGTAACAAAAAATAAATTGTTTTAAGTTAAAAGGAAATGCCCCTTCCCTTTTAACATAAGAATACTATTAATCCATTTCTTTTAACTTAAATTCTAAATAAAATGCATAAATACGTATTAAATAATAATACGCAAATTTTGCTTAAACTGGGCAAAATATGCTTCAAATTTACTCTTAAATTTGTATAAAAGTTACTCTTTAAAAAACGCTTTTAGTTTGTTTATTTGATATCGTAACCGAATGCCAATTTCTTTTTATATTTAAAATCATGTTAATTTACGATAGTTAATCGTGAGTTAAAAGCAAATAATAATATTTGTAAAAAAAAAAGTTATTAAATTAATCATCTTGAACAATGGCTTATAAAATGGAAAATTCAATTAAACGTTGAGAAAACCGAAGCAGTACTATTCACGCGTAAAAGGGTTCTTAATACTCCTTCTATCAAAATTTATAATAATCCTATTAATTGGGCTGGGCAAACTAAATATTTGGGTGTAATCTTAGATCGTAAATTAAATTATGCTCCTCACATTAACTATCTTAGGGATAAATTTAATAGATGCATTCGTGTACTGCATCCACTCATTTGTAGGAACTCTACTATGTCCTTGAAAACTAAAAACTCATTTATCTTGCTTACTTGCGTCCAATACTTGCATATGCGAGTCCTATTTGGGGATCTCCTGCTCCATTGAATTTCGAGATCATACAAAGACTTGAAAATAAAATCCTATGTATGATTACAAATTCGCCTTGGTTTTTCTGAAATGAGGATATCAGACATGCTCTTTCCCTCCCAAGTTTTAGACAATTTGTGTATAAAATTGCAAAAAAAAAAATTTATAATTCCATTCCAAATATTAATAATTCTGTTTTGAATTATCTAAGCAACTATGTTTACGACATTTGTGATTTTAAAAATCGCAAAAGACCTCGCGCTGTTCTGAATAGTATTCATTAACGTTCCGATATCCTCCTTTCCGAATTACCATGCAGCTTCTCCACTGAGTCACAATTTCCCCTCCAATCGTTTTTGTTTGTTTCTATTGTTTATCTAATTTTTTATTACCTTCTTGAAATTATAATAATAATATAAAAAAATTATATATGCATAATTTTTTTTTATTAATTAATAAAAATTTCGAATAATTAATTTTTAAATAAATTAATAATATACTTATATTATTTTTTTCTATCTATTCAATGGGCTTAAAGAAAGGGCTATCTAATCAATGGGCTTAAGAAATTTCTCTCACTCACAAAGCAAGAGATAGAGGTTGCTAAGCAACCAAGGTTCTCCGTTAATCTGGCAAATCGTCGTCGTTGTGTAAAAAAGTATCAATTTTTCTTAAAAGAATGTGCTAAGAAAGTGAAGAAAATATTTTACAAAAACTCTACATCATATTCGTTTCACGACCTATGAAAACATTTATCCAGATGTTATTAATTATTTAGCTTATTACTGTAAAAAAAAAAAAATACTTTTATAAAAATATTTTTGAACGAACATATTAAAAAGTGATTGCTTGAATTTTTTTGTAAATGTTGGTGTTTAAAATATTAATTAATTCAACGTTACCCCGATTTTCACTTTAACCGCGTGAAAATATAGTATAGAACTTCATTGAAACAAAAATGTTTTTAAGATTGATTCTTTAAGTAATTGGTTATTATTCTTTTACGAGTAAGAATTTCAAAACAGTATGGCCTTTAGGAGACGAAAACATATTAAAAGAGAAAAAGATATCCTATCTGCTTGTGAAAGTATAAAAACTTTATTATTGACCAATGCATTCTTGAGAGTGAGGAAGAAAACGAAAATACTGTAGCAATTTCTAAGAATATGGAGATCTCCAACGTTTTAGAAAATTTTTGTAAATTTAATTTACAATCTGTGATGAATGATGAAAAGAAAATATTGTCTTTGACAACTAATAAGACAACTGACAACCATACGTCGAGTAACTTAAATCTCTATGTCCATTCTCTTACAGATGAAATGGTTGAAGATTTGATTCATGATCATATTTATGCTTCAGGAATGCCTCATCGCTGGAATTACAAGTTGAAAAAGTAAAAGAAACGGAGGACGAATTTAGCAGAGTTATTCAGTACGTAATTACATTTTGAAGAAAGAAGCTTTTTGCAAAAATCAACAAGAAAATGAAATTTTAATCAATATTTATTTTCCGAAAACTTTTACAATGTATTCACATTTCATTTATTGTTTAAGTACTTATTAGTGAGCTACCAAAAACCATAATTTGAATGCTTACTATAATATGTTAAAGAATAGGCACTTTGAATAAAGTAGCATTTGTGATGAAAATGTTTTTTTTATTTAATTTAATTGAGCAAATGAGTCCAGTTTTTTATCTGCTCTTTAAAATCTAATAAAAATGCATTACTATTTTATGAATATTTTAATAGAACTATATGCCTAGTTTTGATTTAAAAATAGAGCTAGGTCGGCCCAGTCGACGACTCCATTAACAAATAATTTCCTCCTTTCTTTGGAGTTGAGCATTTTGGCATCATTTTTTCTATCATCAGTGCTATTCCTTTAATTTTTTTAATAGTAGGTCCCACTCGGCGACTGCAAGTCGGCTCTGGAAAGGTCAGTTTCACCATTCACCAAGTGGAGTCCAACCCGTAACTGCTTTTTCGATATGAGGGCACGGCCAGCCAGACTTCCACAGCCCTTCTTCGGTACTTACGTATTAACGCCACCTTAGCTCTTCGGTACAGTATTGCGCCAATAAAGAACAATTTTGTTGCTCACACGCGCACGCAATCTTTTGAACGCCAACCGCAGCTACAGATTTGGCAGTTTTTAAGTGGCGCCACTTAAACCGCCAAATCTGTAGCTGTTTGATTGGCGTCACTTAAAACCGCCAAATCTGTAGCTGTTTGATTGGCGCCACTTAAAATCCGCCAAATCTGTGGCTAAGTACCCCTTCTTATTCTGATGAATACTTCAGTTTCCACTTTTCCAAGCTGGAACGCTTTTCCAGTTCGTTGACTAAAATATGAGTCAAGACGCAGAACAAGAAAATTTCTCCGAACGAGTAACTCCACTAGCTGCAACCAAAAAAAAAAAAAAAAAAATAATAAATAAATAAATACATATTCAATGCTATAACATCTTGGCCTATACTAGACCTTTTTAACGGCTTAACTATTTACAACTCTATTTTGAACTCCATTTACAAAAAAAAAAAAAAATGAAAATTAAAGATAATTTTTCACAAGTGCAGTTCTCTTCAAGAAAGGAAAAAGTTCTCTATGACGAATCTGCGGCAGACCTTAATTATTACACTGCGCGATACACGAAACCAAAAGGGTCTCACTTTGAAAACAGGTGGAAACTCCTGCCTATTCAGACACTTCAGAGAAAAAACAAAAACAACACTTCTAATCAACTCTATCTCTGCTTCTCCAAAAGCAATCCCTTTAAGAAAATCCACCAAGAAGGGGAGGCCAGCTTTCTTCACTTCATATTGGAGTCAGTACTTCCCTCAGCCTATGGTCTATCACCAATAATAATGCTACAACTCATGGCTAGTTCACATTCCATCTGTAATTATTTTTACCTGTGAAGGTCGGACAGACAATCGCTAATTTCATGAGTCTCATTATCCATGACACTGAATATCTGCTATCAGATTTGAGTGACAGGTTGTTATTATGTACTGGTTAAAGAATATATATATTCTTCTCTCCTGAGAACGTAATGCCACAACTCTTCCCGTGGGAAAATGCTACAATGTATTCCTTGAAACGGAATTCTGAGAGTATGTATTCCTTCATAAAACTATCCTCGGGATGTTATACATAATTTCTTTTAAGTTTTTATCCGCCATTTCAGTTCTAGCTATTCATTCTTTTTAATATTTATATAATTATATTATATATATTTATATATATTCCTTTAATTAATTCCTTTAATACTTCAGACATTTCCTAATTCCTCCCCCCCACTTATTTATATGTCTGAATGTGAAACATTTTCGAGTTTTTGCATTGTGAATGTTATTATGGTTTTGTTATACAATTTGATTGTGTTTCTATGACGCCCATAGTTTTTTATAATACGCTTTTATTAGTTTCACCTGTACGTTTGTTTGTTTGTATGTATGTAACTGACTCTTTGGGCTCGATTTTGCCCTACTTTAAGCGATCAGATTTAATTTAAACGTTGTAGACTTATCAAGGACCGACGACAATAAAAATATTTTGATAAGTTTATTATCTCCCATGATTAGGATCGCCAGGATTAGTGATTTTATTTTTTAACTTATGCAGAGCAATTTAACCCATGTAGAATGAAAGTATTCAGTAAAAACATTCAAACCTACGTGGGGCAGCTGCGCAACGGATAACGCGCCTGACTACGGATTAGAGATTCCCTGTTCGAATCCTGGCTGACTCGAGATATATCGCATTTACCCCTTGTTTTACTCACAATTAAATTATTGTAAGAACTATAGTTCCAGTCCTCCCTACCAGGACCTCATTTAAATATTATAGTTTAAAACACTAAAAAACATGCTTTTAGAGTTAATCAAACAGTAAAATAATAGTTAACAGCAGAAATAATGATAACGAAAAATGAGTCACTGTTCTAAAAGCGTGGGGTGCTTGTATGACATTTTTAAACTAACTCTGCATTTCGAATGAAACTAGTAAAAAATTATAACGATTGATATCGAGCACCCCACCCTTTAGAACAGTGACATTCATTTTCTCGTCAGTCATTTTATTCTTATGTTAACAATTATTTTTTACTTTTTGGTTTGATTAACTCTAAAAGCGTGTTTTTTAGTTTTTTTTAAAATATTAATTTATTTAGTTGGAGCAAATACTGTTTTGACTTTTGTTGTGCAAAATGGTGGTTTTTCTAGTTCATTCCTTGTCAGTATTCCTTTGATTTTTATATTGATAATTTGCGTTATATATAAATACTATTGTGGATTTTGCTGTACAAAGAGGTATGATTTCTAATTTATTCTTTGCAGGTTCTGTATTGTTTTGTTCACTTCATGCGCTTTCTAAATATTTGTGTAATTATACTTAAAGTGCCGCCAAGATTCAGCTTTACCATTTAGCAATCATATGACCATTTCATGCAAATCAGATGCTGGATTCCCATGCACGTCTAAAAGAGATGCGTTCACTGACATGTAATGGTTCGGTGTAATTTGAATTGTATTAAGGAAATATAATTTATTGAATATATATTTTAATAAAGTTATCAGCAATTTTTTATGAATTGTAATAATTTCATAAAAAAATAAAATTTACAAATAAATCAATTGGTTGTAATATGAAATTGAGAAGTAACTAATTCAGTCACATTAATCTTTTAATGTTTCTGGCACAAAAGTGAAATTTATGTGTTAAAAATTAACTTGTAGCTTACAATAAATATTAAAATAAATACTTAAGATTTAATGTCTATATTTATTTATTTTTTGTTTTCGTATTTCGAACTTAGTAGCAATATTTATAAACAATCATGTAGCATTAGAATTTTAACGTGGACTCTTCATCGGCTACAAAGAAAAAAAGAATTTCTTACCAGAATATTGAATGGAACATCTCACGACATTGGCAAACGCAGAAGTAATGAAGGTGGGAAAAAGCCCAACTATAAAAAAAAAAAATTTAGCTGTGGTCCATGAAATGTGATTACATAACAGGATGGTAAACTTATCTGCATGATACTGACAGATAATCAGCTGTTGCTTTGAATATTAAACACAGCAATGGAGAGTTATAACATGTGTAACTCTTTCTGCTCTGTTCTGTGACGTCTGCTAAACAAAGAACTGTTTATATATCTTAGCTCAGGGTCCTGGAACCTTCAATTGACAATCAGCACAAACTATTTTGTGGTAATAATACGAGTCTCAGTTCATCTCAAATTGCAAAAGCCGTCGGATAAATGTTAACAATATTGTGGTTACACTAAGCATTTTAGTATACAATATTGCATGAAAGGTGAGTGTAATGAGCTGAGGGCTACTGGTCACCATAAGAAATTACAGTTGCTACAAAATAAGGATACTTTCAATCATAAAAGCAATTGCACGAACATTAAAAGGCCATTATATTCCATTTCCTGTGCCAACACCTAGCATTATTTTCCAGCAAGTTAGTCCAATACATATTGCTTCGTGTGGCCTAATATTCTTCTCTGCGTTACCACTTTTAGCTTTCTTACTATTTTTTTTTAACATATTGGTAATTGATGCAATAAAGTCTCTTCAACAGAATAGTTTTTTTTTTTCCAACAACACAATCAATGAATGTGGTTCTCGGATAGAAGTTGAATTGCAATTCATACTCTAGGAGTAGATTCTAAATGTATGGTATCTAAAGCCATGATGTTTAGAGATTCTTATTGTTGCTTTATATCAGCTACACGATAAGTTGATTTTGTGACAATAATGTAGCTTTTTTATGCCAATAATGACGATAATTTTGTGACGCGACTGTACTGATATATTATTTTAACCATTTATTAATATCGCCACAAATTACTCTTGTCGATAGCACTTTTGTTAAATAGATAACTTTTTTTCTGTATACTTTGATACGTTAAAACCAAATATAACCAAAAAATTGCTTAACAGTCTAATTTTTTTTAAATATATTCACAGCAAAGTGTCTTATTTGATATAAATCAATTTCTTCGTGGTTTTATTAACAGAAGGTGGTTGCTAACAATTTATGATAATAAAGATTCCAATAAATACATCAAATACATGCCAGATTTGCCAAAATAAGTCTAGCGAACTTGATAATCTCAGCGAGTTGTTTACGTGAGTCACTATTGTTTAATTTAGATTAGCAGCGAAATTGTGAAAAACGTCTAATAAATTTCTGCTATGCGTATGCAGAACTAACTTTGAAAACCCAAAGAAGGAATATTGCTACATTGATAAAAAAAAAAAAAAAAAAAAAAAAAGGAATATGAATTTAATTTTGGGTGTCAAATTATTGATCAGGATAAATCTTGGGCCTATCTTATTTGTTGTGCGTCTCGTATAATATTATTTAGCGGTTGAATTAACCGAAAAGCCCGATATATACCATTTGCAATTCTAGTGATATCGATTGCCAAATAATTATTCCACTGACTATTATTTCTGTATTACAGAAATTCTGGAATAACGACAAGACTAAGAAGACCATTAGATATCCCAACCTCCCTTCAGCTATCAGGCCTATTCCTCATATTCACAAACTTCCAATCACAGCACCACTTGAAATTTGAGTTTACATTCAGAAAACTCTGGTGGTTAAGATTCACAATAATAATTCAAATTCATTTAAATTTAAATTCAATTTAAGATTTACAATAAAGTCCAGGAAAAGACATTAAAAGACCCAGATTTTATTGGAACGTCTACAGAACGTTAAAGAATCAATCAGTCTGTACTAAATGATCTAATTCGTGATCTAAAAACTTATCAAATAACCAGGCAGAATTGTTACCGTCCAGATTAAAGAGTTGAAATCTTCTTAAGAAGGAGATTAAACGTTTTCTTGACGTTGACAGGAACAAGACATACAATGGTAGTTCTTCGCAGATGACAATTTAATGTAGTGTACCTCATGTTGATTCATTGCTGAGTGACTTAGCAGGTCGCGATTCTAAAGAATAGAGGTTGTTTATAAATTTCTCTAAGCTTAGTTTAAACGCCGTACTTCTTTATATTGAAAATTATAAAGCTTCGATTGCTGTTTCCTATGCAACTCATATGAAAAAGACGTGTGGCAACATAAAAGATTTTGCTTATGAAGATACAATACCAGCAGCAGTCTTGGAATATATGCAGCAATTTGAAAGTTATTTCACTTTTATTGTGTCTCCAACAAGAATATACTAAATTCTGTTGTTTTCTATGCCAGTGGAGTATAAAAGACCGCAAAAGTCATTTTGTCAAGAAATAGTGTCCAAAAGAAACCTCACACTTGGACAAAAAAATTTATCAACCACTTGTAAATCCTAAGCACGTATATCTTACTTGCACATCAAATTCGGATTAATAAAAAAAATGTTAAGGTGACGGATAAAAGGGGTCCAGGTTTCCTATACTTAAAGAACAAATTCCTAGGATCAGTGAGGCTAAAATAAAAGAGGGTATATTTCTAGCCCAGTAATTAACGGAGCTTATGAAGGACAATGATTTTGAGGAAAGTTTTAAAGGGGTTAAAAAGCTAAGGAGAACTAGTTTTCAGAACTCACTTCTTCAAAATTATAAAGCTCCGGGATGTAACATGTCTTTAAAAATATAGATTTCCTTCCTGAAAATGTTGGCGCTGTGAATGACGAATGCGGTGAGCCATTCCACCAAGATACTTTAACAATGGAAAAACGTTATCAGGGAAAATGAAATCCAAGTATGGTTACAGACTAATTCTGGACACTAAAAAAAGGGTGTTCCTCAAGCGAAATACAGCAGAAAAAAATACATTTTGATTTAGATTAATAGATAAATTAAGTAAAACCAATCTTTTTACAACTATATTAACTTTTTAATTTCTTATTAAAAAAATCTGTTATAAAATGCTATGCAAATTTGAAATCAGAGTAAAATATCTAATAACAAACAAATGCTATTATAATTAATTTAACACACAAAAGTTAAATTTTATCGATCAGTGTTATTTATTCAATAATTTATATTAATTTCTGGCGATTCCTTCACGATATTGCAGTTTTCATAAAAATGAGTTGATTTGTTTTTATGACAAAACTTTTTGGCTTTTGATTTGTAATTTTTGCACGGCACACAAATTGAAATTACTACTCCAATTCATTTGTTAGAATATTTTCTTTTTTCTCGGTATAAGGAGCTATTTTTGAATGACCAAAGTATCGTTTTAAACCACTTAGTTGCACAAAATGAAAAATTCAGTTCTTACAATTACTCTTTGCCATTGCAAATTGGAAATCAAAGATTGAACACACTTAATCTATTTCCAAAAAAACAACGTAACATTATTAATCTATTCCTATTATACAACTGAAAAATTTCACCTTATTTGATATTATGTTATTATTAAAAAATATATATATTTCCAATGGCAAGGCAATACACAAATGGGAAAAGCAAAAAATAAAGAAGAAAATGCATACAAAAGAATTCCACAAAGTTGACAGAAGTCATTGCCCCAAGAGTTCTCCAGCTTGCCAGTATCTCCCCGTCTCGGATTCTCCATGAAATGCCCAGCAACGATGGAAATGAGCTCGATTCCCCAGTTCTGCCAAATCACAAAAATGCAATTTGGTTAGTCAAAAAATCCCAATGCGATGTAGATGTTCATTAGATCAGTACTTTTTTATTGAGACAAGACACATGCATTCCATTGCTATACATACATGCAGGCCAACCGGACGAAAGTTAGGATAGCAGCCAGAACTCATGCCGAAAATTGTAGACCATTTTTGCCTTATAGAACGTTGACCAGGGTGCACCACTAAGAGGTAGCTCTACATTGCATCCCATTATTTTAAAAATAATTAAAAAAAAAAAATTTTTATGACAAATAAAATAAAATCAAGCAAATATAAAAATATGGCAATATCAGATCAGTTAAATACAATGAAATAGTAAGGAACGACGATTTGTATTTCGTGGAGCTCCTTGGCTGCGAAGCAGCCGTTAGCTCCGATCTGGTAATAGTCGAAATTTTCTGAATATCCTAGAGGATTGGCTAACTAAATGGTGCATCGCAATTAATGTCTCTAAATCTCAAACCATCATTTTCCGAAAAGGACACGCCAGACAACCATATATTAATCTCTCCCTCTTTGATCAACCAATTGAATGGGCAACTAATATTAAATATCTTGGCTTAATTATAGACGATAAACTTACGTTTCATATTCAAAAAAATCAAAGAAAATTGTTGGAAAAAATTTTATCTCACTCTACCACTCATTAATAATTTTTTCTAAATTAACTTTGTCAAACAAACTTCTTCTCTACAAACAAGTTCTTAGGCCTATCCTTACCTGTGCTGCCCCAATCTGGGGTCTAGCTGCACAATCTAACAAGAAATCTGTACAAATTATTCAAAACAAACTTCTTCGCATCATCACTGGTGCACCCTGGTTTTGTCCGCAACTCTACAATTCATCACGATTTAAAAATTGATTCTATTGACAACTATATTACTAAACTTTCTAGAAATTTCTTCAATACCATTGCTACTCACGAAAACCCTCTCATCAAGGCACAAACTATATTTACGCAATTGAATGGAAAATACAAGTATCCTTTCTCTACTTCTAAATGGAATCGGAGACTCAAACCACCATAATTTCCTGCTCACTTATAGCTTTTTTAGATATTTTACTTCAACGCATATTTGATCACAAATTTCTTGTTACGTTTCCATCACCGATGATTTTTGTTTTTCTCCTTTCTTCTTTTTTTTCTCAAATCATACGATTACTATTATCTATTTATCAGCGACTATTCTTTCTTACTGCCTTCACATACCATTGAGTAGATGAACGCTTCGCCTTCAGGCACTCGACATCTTTATTCAACAATGATTATGGTAATAGTCGCGAAAATATCAAATGACAGGACAGGATGCCAGGATTGCCTTTTAGGAATTGTCAGGGGACTTGAGCTGCTTTGGTGTGTGCTCGGTGACAGGTTTCTTTTTTTTTGAACTCTTGTTTTTGTCTCGGGTTTCGTAAGTTAAAAATTTTCTTTCATTTTTGAAAATCTAATCGGATTTTCTCACCTGGTAGGTTACCGGTAAACTTTAGTTTGTTTTTTCATAATTTGTCCAAGGTTGTGGTTAATGTTTTAAAGCGTAAAGGGAGGGCCTCACTCTCTAAGTGGGCATTCTTAGAGGTCTGAAATGGCAGAAAAATAGTAATTCTACAGCAGCATGGATTTTCCTCGGAAATAGATCTCAATTTTATCTCTTCTAGAGATATCACATCTAAATTGCATTTAGCACATGAAAATGGAGCGTTCCTCTGTTTGTAATCGTATTTGAGGTGACAAATGGCTCAATTCAAGGGCTCATCCTAAAATATTAAAAGATAACATCTCTTCTAAATGAGCACGTTAAAACACATTGAGTTTATGCGTATCACTAGACAGAATAAATTCACACGTTTTCAACCTCTCACTATGATACTGCTAAAGAACTGGTAAATATTAAAGCCATATTGGGAGTTCCGGTAAATGCATCACTTTACCCGGAAAAGATTTCTACCCGTTTCCTTTTACATAACATCCCAACATTCCACACCTGAACTTGCTTTGAATTGGAAGAAGAAAATAGGGTTTCAGTAACAGAACCCGTAAAAGACGGTTAGTAAAAGAACAACCTGACTTTCACCTCCAAATTTAGCAGCAATACGCACCTGAAACAGCTCGCCCTGTATTGGTTGGTATACACATTGCTTCTGGCTCCCATAGAACAAGAAAAACACATCCATAGAA
>BPLR01007720.1:0-70326 GCA_021605095.1 Caerostris extrusa
TAATGTTGTTTGGGTATAATACAAATATGAAAATCTTTAATGACCATTAAAATTTAATATCAAAAATGTAAAACTTCTTATTTAAATTTTTACTTAAGTAGAAGGATTATGCAAAAAAGTAAATTAATTAGGATCAACTGTGATTTTCTTGCATCTTTTTTTTTTCTCCTATTATTTTTTAAATATTTTTTTGTTACTGTATTTTGTTTTTTTCTCAATTTATGGTTGTGGTGTAAGATTATTTCATAACATAAAAATAAAAGCGTCTATATTTTTATTATTTTCGTGAAGATTATTTTATATAAACTTTATGGTAAAATTGTCTGCAGATTATATGTATATATATATATATATATATATTTACTTATATATGTTGTTGCTGTTCCAATACAACAGACAGTTAATTAATCTTTATGTCATAAGAAAGGGCAGAACACTGCTGTTACT
Organism: Caerostris extrusa; assembly: GCA_021605095.1. NCBI lineage: Eukaryota > Metazoa > Arthropoda > Arachnida > Araneae > Araneidae > Caerostris > Caerostris extrusa. The sequence goes on from BPLR01007720.1 coordinate 448, forward strand.
CATTTAGCTCTATCACAGGGGCACATGTAGCTTGAAGACATGCTACGGACGCGAGTACCACTACACCCTATACGCTCTACGATCATTATTAGAACCGGGAACTAAGGTTTAAAGTGGGACACATGCCGAACCTGAAGTCTGTCCAAATGCCATAGCGCTAGCCAATTGGCCATCAGGCTTCAAAAAAAATCTTCAGGTAGAAAACTATTCGTTGAACGCACGCATTTAATAATTTCACCTGGAGATTAGAAAGAAAGAAAATGTTGAAAAACATTACTTTTGTAAACCGTTTAATTTTTGTAAATTATATGGTTTTATTTTGTAAATTATATGTTTTATTTTGTAAATTATATGTTTTATTTTGTAAATTATTTGTAAATTATGTTTTATTTTGTAAATTATAATTGTTTTTTTAAACATTTAAAATAATAAACATTGTCATTATAAATATTTATAAACATTTATAATTATAAAGCATTACAAACATTTGACGTAACTATAAACGTTATAAATATTTATATTTTTGTAAATTATAAATGTTTATTATTTTGTTTATTTTTCAAATGTTATTATTTTTGTAAATGTTTCCACTGATACAGAAAATTGTATTTATTCAAAATATCGAAATCAATATCTGTTTTTAACGAAAAAGTATTCAATTATTAGATATAATTTAACATAATGCGTATGTAAATTTACTTTTAACGAGTACATGGTTTTAAAGACAAAAAGTAAAAATAATATCAAGCATATGCTAATGTCAAAAACAGTGTGAAACTGCTTTTATACAAAATGCATTTGTAAATATTAAATTAAAATAAACACCATTCAATATAATGGCCAAGTTATTAATAAATATTTTTAAAACAAACATAAATCTATCAATTTTCTCTACCAAAAGACACTAAGTCGTAAAGGTGTTCTATAATGGAACATAATAAAATATCGAATTATGCAAATTTAATGGCGAAAAAAATTAATCGGATAAGAAGAAAGTTAAAAGACGATGCACTTAACCTTCAAGACAAAACAAAAAAAAAGATGACACTGTCAAAAGGCCATCTTATAAATGACATGACAGAATGGCATGTACGCTTACTGACAACCTATTTTCTGTGCACCCATTTGCCCTAACCTAAGTAGGATGAAAAAAAAACAGAAAACGACAGCACAGGCATCTATTTTTAGAAAAACATTTTAGGAAAAAGTATGCCAACCTAATGAGATAGAAACTGCGAGCGATAAATAAAAACAGTCTCTCTATAAGATGTTGTGCTGGCGATATGAGAACGATGCAAGAAGTTAAATTAAAAAATGGCATGTTAATGTTTTTGGGTAGTACAAAATATGAAAAATCTTTAATGGTCATTAAAACTTGATACGTGAAATGTAAAACTTCTTATTAAATTTTTACTTAAGTAAGGTAGAAAAAAGATTATAAAAAAGGTAAATTAATCAGGATCAAATGTGATTTTTCTTGCATATCTTTTTATATAACATTTTTTTTTTTAATATTTTTTCGTTGTTGTTGTTTCAGAGTTTACGGTGTGGTGTAAGATTTATTTCTTAAAATAAAAATCAAGTCGCTTATATTTTTATTATTTTCGTGCAGAATATTTTATAATTATCGGACACTTTACTGTAAAATTGCCTTTCAGATTATACACATACATATATGTATGTATGTTTATATATATATATATATATATATATATATATGATATATATAGGTATATATATATATATATATATATATATATATATATATATATATGTATATATATTATATATATATATATAAATAATAAAAAGTAAAATATATAAAATATATATATACATATACAGAGAAAGTATTATATACTCTTTAGTTGTACTTTTATGTGCATAAATATTTATATAGAAAAAAAAAAATTTCAGGCATATAAGATTTAGACGGTACTTAAAAAAAATATTTGCTGTAACTTTAGTATAAATTTAAGTATTTATATTGAATTAATTTTTGAATTTTACTGTATCTATACTTTGATTTTCGTGTATTTTTGTGCATAATCAGAATAGCATTTTTTATTGTGCTTGTGTTTGACGTTTGATGTATTTTGTTCATGAATAAAATACATTTACAGTGTCATTTAGTTTTTGAAAATATATTTCGTATAAGATAAAAAATATTATAAATATTATATTTTTCAGTGTATAAACCGAATAAAAACTGAGCTTTTCTTAAAAAAAATTATAGTCTTTTCAAAATATTTATTTTAAAATTACATAACTGTAGTATACATAAAATGTCCTTCATAATCAAAGAGATCAATATTATTTAATACATTGTTTATATTTCTAAAACTTTTCATTCTTATTATAGTTTTGCCTTATTTATTTATATATATTTATATGGGGGCCGGATGGATGGCTACCGCTCTGACGCTCGGTACCACAAGTTTCGGGTTCCAGTCCCGGCGGTACCATAGATATTTGTAGTGGTTCGGAATCCACTTTAAACAGAGGTCCCGGTCTAATAGGACAGTAGAGCGTTGTGGGGATAATTTTACTCACTTCGAATCATATCTTCATGCTGCACGTGCTCCCTGGGTAGTGCTAAATGAAAACGTTGGTGCAGCCCTTGCTTATTACATAAAGCCAACTGTCTCCCTGCATTAGAACAATATCATGTACCGAAAGAAATTTATGCTCTTTATTTGTATCAATATTTATTAGAAAGGCCCTGAATGGCCGAGTGAGCGCTCTGGCGCTCGGAAGGTTTCCGGTTCACGTTGCCATGGATGTTTGTAGTGGTTCGGAATCCACTTTAAACAGTAGGTCCCGGTCTAATAGGACAGTAGAGCGTTGTGGGGATAATTTTACTCGCTTCGAATCATATCTTCATGCTGCACGTGCTCCCTGGGTAGTGCTAAATGAAAAACGTTGGTGCAGCCCTTGCTTATTACATAAATACCAACTGTCTCTGTATTGTCAGCTGCATTAGAACAATATCATGCATATATAAAGAAAGCGAAAGAAATTTATGCTCTTTATTTGTATCAATATTTATATAGAAAGGCCCTGAATGGCCGAGTGGCTAGCGCTCTGGCGCTCGGTACCACAGGTTTCCGGTTGTCTCATGGATGTTTGTAGCCAGTGGTTGTCCACTTTAAACAGTAGGTCCCGGTAGGACAGCGTTGTGGGGGATAATTTTTACTCGCGAATCATATCTTCATGCTGCACGTGCTCCTGGGTAGTGCTAAATGAAAAACGTTGGTGCAGCCCTTGCATACATAAATAAACTGTCTCTGTATTGTCAGCTGCATTAGAATAATATCATGCATATATAAAGAAAGCGAAAGAAATTTATGCTCTTTATTTGTATCAATATTTATATAGAAAGGCCCTGAATGGCCGAGTGGCTAGCGCTCTGGCGCTCGGTACCACAGGTTTCGGTTCGAGTCCCGGCGGTGCCATGGATGTTTGTAGTGGTTCGGAATCCACTTTTTAAGCGTTGTGGGGTCAAGCCAGAATCAGGTCCCACGTGCTCCCTGGGTAGTGCTAATGAAAACGTTGGTGCAGCCCAGCTTATTACATAAATACCAACTGTCTCTGTATTGTCAGCTGGGGAAAGCGAAAGAAATTTATGCTCTTTATTTTATCAATATTTATATAGAAAGGGCCTGAATGGCGTGGCTGGCTCTGGCGCTCGGTCAGGTTTCGGGTTAGTCCCGGCGGTGCCATGGATGTTTGTAGTGGGGTCATGTAAAGTCAGAACGTGGGGACATTGTTACTCCGCGTCCGTGTTACACGCGCCTTGCCTTAAGCTTGCAGCATCCAAGACCAAGCTGTCTAAATGTTTGCCAGCTGCATTAGAAAGAAAAAAAAATATTTATATATAATTAAAAGAACTTTCCAAGCATATAAGATTTAGGCAGTACTTAAGAAAACATATTTACTATAACTTTAGTATAATTTTTTGTATTTAAATATTTGATTTTGAATTTTACTTTATTTTTTTCTTCGATTTTTGTATATTTTTTGTCGTAAATCACAATAGCAATTCTTTTCAAATTTTCCTTGACGTTTTTGTATTTGACGTTTGCTCATGAATAAAATATATTTACAATGTCTTTTTAGTTTTTGAAAACATATTTCGTATAACATAAAAATTATTATATGTTTCAGTGTATAAACCGAATAAAAAGTCTTTTCTTTAAAAAATTATAGTCTTTTCAAAGATTTATCTTAAAATTACATCACTGTAGTATACATAAAATGTTTTTTATAATAAAACAGTTCCATTATTTAATGCATTGTTTCTAAAACTTTTCGATAACTATTAAAAAATGTTAAAATTATATGTTTGTAAGCATCTTCGAGCATTTTATTCTTAAATTTTAAACATAACTTTCAAAGTAAGCATTACTATTCAATCTTTGTATTTCTCAATACAAAGTCTTTATCTGCTACATTCTTTCAAGAAAATATATAATTTTTGCCTTATTTTCAAAATTTTCCGCATGTCAGCTGCTAGTATCTCATACTTATGATTTTTTTTTTTATTGTTTGTCGAATTTACCTCACAATATAATCTTCGACTAAACTATTTTAAAACAATAACGCTTATTTCTGTTGTGTGTTCATATTTCTTTCCATAAAAGACTTACTTTTCATGGGATTCTTAAAGAAAACTGAGTTTATTTGTTTATTTCATTCTGAGCTAAAACTACTTTACAGAATATTCTTAATTACAGAATATTCTTTTTTCATTCTTAATAATATAAATTAAAGGAATTTCAAAAGGATTATTTGATATATTTCATAAAATTTACAATTCAATAAGATTTAAAATATCTGAAAGATTTGATTTGTTAAAATTTTCTAGGATTATAAATTTTTAACACTAATAATTAATTAAATTGATAATTTACATTAAATATAATTTTCACTTTATATTTTTTGTTCTCCCAATAATTGTTGAACTGAATGTGAAAAGTTATACATTATTATTATTCAATAATACTATTTATGCATAGTATATATAATTATTATAAATTATTATTATATTATATAATTATTATTATATATATATAATACATATTGAGTAGATTTAATTTTTATTCTCTCAGTTCTGAAATGCAGTCTTTTAAATTAAAATTTATCAGATTTTTAGCAAATTACAAAGTTTCATAAATTTGTCAAACACTCAATTAAGCAACTGAATTTACCAGCAGTGAGAATTAAAATGGAAAATATTTTTATTTTGCATTTTTATTTCCTTTTATATTTTTTAAATTCAATTATGTGTAAAACCCATATTTAAAATTTATTTTATATTTATCTTTAAAATTTAAATTAGTTTAACTATTTAATTATTTTATAAATTAAAATTTGAAACTTTTAAAGATGTTTTTAAAGTTATCAATAAATGATTTATATCAAAAATATTGTGTAAAATTCGATTTGTTAATGAAATATGTACATTCTTGAATCTTTATTCTAGCACAAAATTTAATTAAAACGATTAATTAATTACTTTTTTTATTCAGAAAATGCATAATGAGTTCTTTATATTTTATGTCTTATTAAAAAATTAAATTATTATTAATTAAATTAAATTCTGAATTATTGAAAAAAACGCTAGTCTGAGTGCTCTAGTTCTTTATCTCTGAAACGTTGCTTATTTTACTTAAAAAGAATAAATCCTTTTTCAAATTCTTTTTAAAAAATATTTTAGTAATTTTATAAAAGTGTTTATTCAATTAACTTAAATAAAGCATGTTGTCATTTATTTATTACATAAAAACAAATAAATTATATAGTTGATAATAGTCTCAAATGATTATATATTATAGAATGATCTTACATAACCTAATATATTTACTTATAGATTAAAGAAATAGTTTTTAAAAATAGTTGATTAAATACGCATTTCTATCTTAATATTTAATTAAGAATAATATAGTTAACTAATTATAATTTACTAATTATATTTTTCGAAACTTCAAACTTGTTGTACATCATTACTTTTTCCAAAATATTGTTTTGAAATAAATACATAATTTTTCAAGCTTAGTTTAATTTAAAACCTTTTTTTTCAATTTTCCTATTTATGAATTTAAAACTGCAACTTCAAAATGCCAAAACTTTCCTAATACTTCCTCAATTTTAAATTATTATAATAATTAAAAATTATGTTTTCGTTATTAAAATAAATAAAAATTGTGTTAATGTTATGTAATGAAAATTATGTTTTATGTTTCATATTATAATTTTTTTTTCCTGAAACTCTTTGGAAAAATAAATTATTGTAAAATTAATATCTGATTCAGCTACCACTAGATAAATAGAGAAATGATTTTTTTCACTTAGCAATTAGCTTCCATTTCAAATATTTTTAATTTCATTATTATTTGCTTATATTAATTTTAATAACCACATATAAATTTTTAACTAGATGTAGGAATGCCAAATTTTAATTAATTTCTGATGAATATTTTAAATATTAACAATTTTATTACATTTAGAATTCATATTAAAAGTTCCATAAAAAGCTCATTTTGTTTTCTCTTTTCTGGATAATAATTAAATGAAGTTCTTATAATTTAAAATCTATCTTAGTTGTAAATATTGTTAAATATTTGTGGATTTTGAATTAATGCTTTACAATATTAATACATGAACATTATATCAACTGTTTCTTTAAATTTAATTAAATAATAATTCTTCTAATGTCTTTTAGTATTAAATATTATCTTTTTATTTCAAAAGATAAAATTTTAAATAAAATAAAAAATTTAACTGAAATGGCCATTGTTGAATTTGCATATCTTTATTAACAGATTACACATCGTATAGATAGACATTTTATCTGAATAGCAAATATTATTAAAAAAAACGCAAGTTTAATTTTATATACATTTAAATTTGGCCATAATTTATTTTTAGAATTCTGTGTCAAAACATTAAAAGTTTTCAAATACAAATGTATTTTCCATAAATGTACTGAAAAATTATAAATATCATTAATTTAAATCTAATTAAATTTTTTAAAAATATTATTAATTTAAATCTGATTAAATTATTAAAAATATTTTTCATTAATTAAATTATTAAAAATGTTATTTATTAATTAATAATATTATTAATTTAAATCTTCGAGGAAGAATTAGGAATTTAATTCAGAAAAATTATTCTGAAATAAACTTTTTAAACATTTAATTTCGTAATTATTTGATAAGTAATTTCGCAAATTAAAAAAATGGTTCATGGATATTTTATACAAATTTTTAAAATTTTAATTTATATTTTAAAAATTTGGCTACAAAATTATTCTATATGGCTGTCTTTAGTGTAATTCACAATATCTAAAACAAATTTATTATCAGTCCCTAAAAAAATAATATTATTATTATGGATCAAATCAGGGTAAAAGATTATCACTGATAAGGGTCTCTGTGATAAGAGATTGATAAAAATATGTTCAATTTACTAATAATTTTGTGTATTAATTTATTGAAATAATTCTTCTAAATGTTAATTGTTATTTTATTTACCTAAATTATATTTATATATTGTGTGGTAGTTATCACTTCCATTGAATTTGAATTGTTAAGAAAAGTGCATGTCTTTCTCGTTAAAGCTTGTTCATTATTTGTATCTAATATATAATGCATTAAAAAAATTCATTTAAAATTTTATTTTGCATTCCCTATAATTATTAAGCAATATTAAAATACAGAATATTAATAAAGAGATCGATACTCTGAGAATTTTAGAAATCTAAGCTGTAGTATTCTTTATGTCATATATTAAATATAACATTAAGTTTTTTAATCTACTTTCTATTATAAACTTAATAAAATTATAAACAAAATTAATAAAATTAAATCTAATTTAGAAAAAAGTTGATATAAATAAAAAAATTATTCCATAAAACTTTTATCTGTAAATATATATAAAGATAAAAAAAAAAAAATGTGACCATTAAATAATAAAAGTATGAATTTATATGAATATGAATAGAGTGTACGAATATATTTTTATTTTAAAAGAATACCATTAAAGAAGTTCTTCTTCAAAATTTGTAAAAAGTTAAACTATGAACTTAACAAACTGTGATCATCATCTGGGTGGCTTTTATTTCCTTTCAATGGAATTCAAAGCTCAGAAAATTCATCTGATGACACAAATTTTAATCCTTCCACATATGACTTCACAAAACTGCATTTTATGATAATGGCACTTTTGTGTTCCGTTTAATGACCATTCGGCGCATTGTTCTATAACTGCATTTCGAGTCCGGGAAAAGTCCGATTAACCCGCTCTTAACTCCTGTCACTTAACTCGATAACTTTTTCTGAAAGAGGATGATTCAGGGAGCTAATTTCAACTGATAGAACAGGGGACGGATAACGTGACCGTTTGGAAGTTCCACGATGCCGGATATCATTAGGATTGTTCGAGTCAGGCGATGCAGTCATTGATTTTTGCAGTTGAAGGTCAATTTAATGTGCTTCTGTTAATTTCATTTTCTCTCTATGTAACTTGGCATTAATATGTGGGAACTTCAAGAATCATGTGAAAAGCATTATTTTGTAAACGTAAAGCGTTCGAATACAATATAAAAAATATTCCTAAAAGTATAAATACCTAACAATAAAAACTTATTTGATTACATCTAGCAGTTACTATGAAGCAAACATGGGTCTTGGAACAACTTTGGCAGTTAGCGTATGAACAGTTAACGCCTGACAGTTAGCTAATCTCAGTTCGAACTCTGAATCAATTGGAATGAAACCAGATGGATGAACTAATTTTAATTGGTTTTTATGAACCAATTTGGAACTATAGTTCATTGGAAGAACCAGTTGGATGAACTAATTTTTAATTGGTTTTATGAACCAATTCATTGAACCAATTGGAACTATAGTTCATTGGAAGAAACCAGTTGGATGAACTAATTTTAATTGGCTTAATGAACTAATTCGTGAAACTTACAGGAACGATAGTTCATTGGAAGAAACCAGGTGGATGTACTAATTTTTAATTTTAATTTTTAATGAACCAATTCATGAAACCAATTGGAATAAAACCAGTTGGATGAACTAATTTTAATTGGTTTATGAACCGATTCAGGAAACTAATAGGAATGAAAGCTTCGTTGTCTACATTAGGTATTTGCCCCTTAAATTTTATGGCCAGAAAAATTCATTCATATATCTTGGGTAGATGTATGCCCCATAAGAAACCTATTAGATGTTCCTCTTAGAAGATATTTTTCTTACAATGATATTAGGATTATATTAATCCATCAAAATATATTCTCGTTATAAAGCTAACTCTATTTGTGGTTAGACGCCGAATTTGTTCCATCATTAAACAATTATAAACAGGGTAAAAAAGAGGGAGAAATTCAGAAGGTTGTCAGTAGACGATAAAAACTGAAAGGAACATAGTTTTGTTAACCAACAAAAGTCGCAAAAACTGCTCATGCACGTCCTGACTTCAGGTGGGATGATGTTTCCTAGTGTTGTATGTAACCATTTTGCTGGAAAGCAAGGGCAGACATGCTGGACTCATTGCTTGTTGTCACCACATTCACCAGATCACACTACACTTTTTGGATTTATTTCTCTAGAATCACCTTAAAGGGGTTTTCTAGCACACTTCTGCTATTGTGATAACCATTATTTTTTACCTGGTTCTACTTAATTTACTTTATCAGTTTCCTCGGCCAAATTTTCAGCTTTATTTTGGTCTCAAGCGCACCATTGCATTTTCATTATCCAATAATTTAACTTTGTTTACTTACTCAAATTTCACACAAAAAAAAAAATAACAAAGTGTTCCTTAAAAAATAATTCATCTGAGAAATACCACATCAAGAACGCGCTCGTAGTATAAATCACACCACACGTAAAAAAAAAACGAATGGTAATACGGAAACACGGAATGGTATTTCAAGATCATTATATGATAGGAAGATACTGAAAGAATCAATAATTTCTAATGAGTACATACTTTTTATAGTTTAATTAATTAGCTATAAGTAATTATTGTAGTATATGCTCAAATTGTCATACTAAATAACAATGACTTAAAATATTACTGACAAATGACCAGATGCAGATTAATTCTCTACTAAATATTTCCATAATATTTAACTTATAAATATTGATCGATGATTTTGAGAGTGTACATTTTTAAAATTTTTATAGAAAATATATCATTCATGTTTTTATTTTTAAGATTGTGAAATATTATGGTATAATAGACTAAATTCTATATTCCAAAATTTCTAATGGTATATTCCTAAATTAATTTAGTCCACTATATTCCTTAATAATAGGAATGTAGATTAAATTTCTTATTATGTAAAACACGCTTATTCTTTCTTATTTGAGCTTAAATTTTTATTATGTAAAAAACTTATTATGTAAAATGTTTATGATTTTATTTTTTTATTTTATCGATTTTTTATGCATTTAAAATTTTATGCAATAAAATTTTTAAAAAATCTAAATGTATATAAAAAATTAATTAAAAAAATTAGAGTATTTATTTCCTACTTAATTTTTTTGTATAATCCATTGCAATTTTATATATCAATAAAGAATCAAATTAATATATTAGACTGATGTATTTCATCAAAACAAATTTCTTTTCCAACTTAAAAATACAAGTAAGTTCCTTCTACTAACATTAAATTTTAATTCGGCGTATCAAATATAAAACAAAGCTTTATAAAACAGATCTTCGATAAAACACATCTTCTAGTTAAAATAAGGAAAACAAAATTATTATAAAAAATATATTCCAATAACATTAATGAGAACATTGAATGTTTTATACTATTCTATCATCGAAATTGTTTTATCGCAAAATAAAAAATAATAATATTTTCAAATTTTTTCACCCTCTGAACTTTTTCCATTAAATCCGTTTTTATTTTCTTCCAGGAATTTTTCTCCCCCATACAATATCCCCCTAAGCCCAGACTATTTACTTTGGGATTTAGCTATCTATATTTCCTCTTCCCTTTGACAAAGTTTGAAATAGTCTTCATTTTTGGCGGCTTTAAAATTCTGTGTGGTTTTGTCCTGCACAAAAATTGTACCTTTTCTGCACACTATAAAGACTCCAATATTCTGGAATTTTAAATATTGATTTAGATCAAAAGCTTAAATTTTTTCAGAATGATTTTTTTAATTTCATTATTTATTCTACGTTATTACATTAGATTCTATATTTTCTATTATATGTAATTTTTTTAAAAAGACCATATTGGTTTTTAACAAGTTTGTTGAATCATTTTGTATTTATTGTTAATGAAACAAAAATTATTGCCATTTGCATTTGAGGGTTAATATATTGGAAAAATGGCGAGAAAAGTCCAATGTCGACTTATAATACATATTTAAAATTCTACGAAGGTACGCTGCAATTTAGCTTGACGTTTTTACATATACGTATTTAAAGTTCTATACGCTAAAATATTTGGGCTTGATGTCCTACGGTGACCATAGGGCTGTTGCGCCACTGATGATGATGATGATGATGATATATTTAAAGATCCTACATTATATTATAGTGTTGTCGGTTCGAATGGGCCCCACGTTGGGAGCCAGATTTTAGTGTGCAGGTAGTGCAACTAAATCAATCATTATTTCAATCAAATAATCTGATATTTTAATTTTACTAAGTACTTTGTATCATTACTTTTTAATCTTATTCAAAAAAAGCTCAAATTAGTTTCGTAATGTGAAGGTTGGGCAACCAGATTGTAAGTGGTTGTGATTGGATTGAGAGGCTTGGAGGCACAGGTTGGAAACTCACAGTTTTACTTACACACATACACACAATTAAACACATACAATATTTAACATATTTAAAGACATATAATTATAGATACGGGGAAGGATTACAATTCCAATGCCGAAAACCCAATACTCAGCTTAGCGCAGGGGCGTGAAGTATACTTCCTCTGCTGATAAGATCTGTAGGTAAACTAATAAGCAGGATGCGCTAAATATGTTTTCTCTTGGGATGATAAACTGTAAACAACAGATGCGCGTGATTGAGCTGCAATTCCTCTCGGATGAGAGTCTCGAAGCCTACTGACCATTTTTCCTGAACGCCGTAGGGAGCGTTGTCTTACCACTGTGTAGGAGAAAGTACGGTTACAATAATTGTACATGTTTAAAGATCCCACTTTATATTCTGAATTTTTTTAATAAACTGTTTTAACTGATATGCAGATTAGTAAGCGATTGACGAATCATTTGTATTTACTGTATATTTATTTGTATTTGAAAAGTTATAAAAAAATTCAGTTTTACGATTTTTGAATGCTTGAGAACTCAAAAGATTAAAGTTCTTAATATTTTTTATTTCCAGAAAAATGTTTTAATTTAAAAACTTTTTTTTTATTTTATATCTTGCAAAATGTTTAGCTCCCATATTTATATATGCAAGATTTTAATTAAGTTATGTTACGTGTATAAGGAATATTAACTAACTAACTACCTCCCTGGCACTACAGTTTCTATGTTGGATCATGGCAAACAGATGGAATATGTTGACAAATTCCAAAACAGGAGGGTTGTCAGCCCTACGTTCTACAATCATATTAGACAGGACCTGGGATTTAAAAGTGGATTCCAAAGCACTACAAGCTACCAAGGCCCTGGTGGGACTCGAACTTGAAACTTGTAGCACAGAGCACCAAAGCGTTAGTCACTCGGCCATCAGGCCCTGCAAAGGAATATTACGAATGAATAAAACTGAATATTAAGGTTACATGTCATATTTTACTTTTATTTAAAAAATGCATATACAATGCATGTTATATATTCACTTTTATTTAAGATATTATTACAATTTTATATTCAATTTGAATTACTGAATAATTAACACTAATTTATAAACAAAATAAAATTAGAAAATACAGAAAAATTTATACAAAAATTATTAGATAATTCTAAACATAGATTTAAAATAGAAGGTTTAAGATAACTGAAGATCTGTAATTCAGTTCCAACTTTATTTCAATAAAAACGTTTTTAATTTTTACAATATTACATTATGTTCTCAATTTTCTATTTGTTATTATAGCAATTACTGAGATTTGTTAAGCTTAGTTAAATAGTTAGAGAATATTGATGAAACGAAATATTTTCTATTTTAAAAATGGTTAAAATTTAAAAAAATTTGTTTGAACAGCCACTTTATTAAAGATATTTTATAATAAATATTTTTTTTATTTGGAAAAGAATTTTAATACATGTATAATAATTCTTCAAATAATACGAATTATATTTAAGTTGTATGTGTATAATTTATCTTCACTATAATTTAAAGATCATAAAATAAATAAAATCTACGTGTAAATATCAACCCAATTAAACGCATTTCTCTTCAAGTTCTTGATTAGTTTTAGTAAATTGCGAAGAGATAAAAGTATTTCTATTTAAAACATTTAACAATATCAATATTTTTTGAAATGTAAATATTAATGGATGATTAAAATCTAAGCAAATATAAAACAAAAATTCAATTTAAATAAATTTTCATCTTAGTATACTTAAAACTATAAGATAAAAAAGTAAGATTAGCGTAAACAAAAAAAAAAAAAAAAAAAAAAAATTACTGCTCAGACAAACAATACAAACCTTCTTCCAAAAGATGGTTAGTTTATAAGCATTTGGCTGTTCATAAATTTTTAACAATTTATATATTGTAACCGTGCGTCCTTCAACTCACTAACAAGAGCGCCCCCTTTGAGGTTCAGGAGCAATGCTCAGTAGACCTCAGACTCTCACTCGAGAGGAAGTACAGCGCGATTTGTGCTCCCGCTGAGAAACATTTAGTTTATTGTTCTCATACCGAAAGGAAAATATTTAACGTAGCCCCATGTGTTGACCTGCATATTCTCACCCGGACAATAAGTATATTTCGTGTACGCTGCGCTGCGCGTAGGTTTTTGGCTTAGAAGTGAAGTCCTTCCACTAATCTATAATTATCAGTCTTTAAATGTGTTGAATATAATATGTATCTAATTATATGTGTGGGGTGTTTGTGCGTGTGTAAATAATGTTGGGAGTTCTCAATTCGGTCCTCAAGTATCTCAACCCAACCATACCAAATTACCATTTGGTTGCCCAACCTGCAAACAACAATATTATTTTTCAAACAACAAAACACAAACATAAAATTTTATAGTTTTCAAATATGTATTTTCTGATATATGACGATTTCGTTTGCTCAAACAAAAAAAATTAACAATAAATTTTTAAAAAATTTACAATGAACTTACAACTCTTGACTCTAAGAAACTTATATAATAATCAATATTAAACATTTTTAGATCAATAAAAAACGAAACTGACTTCAGGTTATATGAGTGATATAAAAATATATTCTTATCTTTTCACAATGACAAAAAAACATAACTTTTTTTCCAAAAAAAAAAAAAAAAAACAGCCATAAGATCAAAAATGGCTGTCTGATGGGCAAGCTTCAACTTTTTTTACTTCTGTTCTTCAACTCAATCAAGTGCTGCGTTGCCATGGAAACAAGTCCTTAAGTGGTGATCCCTCCGTCACTTTCAACATTCATCTAAAAAGTATGAGTGTCCACTTTCGTTTTAAGTGCCACTGGAATCGAACAGTGATCAAAGTTTGTAGCCCTGTGACACCCCGTAGCAACCAGGTCATAAAAGAAGATATTGTCAGAGTTCTTCTTGACAGTGTAACCTCGTTAAACAAGTCTCCAGAACCAGAAAACTCTCCGCTTTTTATTACGAAAGAAATTGTGGTCTGGCTTATGGGGTAGGGAAGCGAAAAGACATGCCAGATCTTTAAAAATTATCTTAAATGTGAAGTTGAATTTTATGACTGGTTTATCATTTGAGCCCTGTCGCAATCCACTAGTTTTATTCCTGAACATTTATTTGTTACAGATTATTTTATATCTTCGGATTACAACATAATATTTTTCAAGCATTCTATTTATTGGGGTTTTTTTTCTTTTTATATATCTGAAAACAAATTCGTGATAATATTGTTAATAAATAAAAGAATTTAACATTGTAGACCATTTTTTACAAAAAATAAATAAGGTTTATTTCCACAATGTATAGTTTCCATATATATATATATATATATATGGGGCCTGATGGCCGATGAATAGCTCTCGGTACTCAGTGCCACAGGTTTCGGATTCGAGTCCCGAGTTTCGGGCAGTGCCATGGGTGTTTGTAGTAGTTCGGAATTCACCTTAAACCATAGGTCCTGGTCTATTATGACTGTAGAGGAGCGTTAGGCATCGGGATAACAACCATACCCCGTAAACTCCTGTTTCATATATATAGATCACCGAAAAGACTACGAATTCATCTTTGAAATAAGGACCATTATTTTCTAAACATGGTTTTCCCATAATCTAAATAAATTTATTAATTTTTATTAAAATAAACTTTTGATTGCTTTAAAAAAAAATAAGTTAAATATTTTAGTTTTATTTATATTATAATATACCAACCCAACCCCACCCAGTTACTATTTGGTTGCCCAACCTGCACACTACAATATTATTTTTCAAATAACAAAGCACAAGCGTAAAACTTCTATAGTTTTCAGATATGTATTTTCTGATGATAATTTAGCTTGCCCGAAACATAAAAATGAACCGTAAATTTAAAAAAAAAAATTACAATGATCTCACAACTCTCGACTCAATGGAACTTATATAACAATCAATATGGAAACTTTTTTAATCAATATAAAAACGAAACTGACTTCAGGTTATATCAGTGATATAAAATATATATTCTTATCATTTCGCAAAAAAACTAACATAACATTTTTTTCAAAAAAAAAAAAAAAGAAACAGACCATAAGATCAAAAATGGCTGTCTGATGGGCAAGCTTCAACCATTTTTTGCTACTGTTCTTCAACTCAATCAAATACTGCGTTGCCATGGAAACAAGTCCTTAAGTAGTGATCCCTCCGTCACTTTCAACGTTCATCTAAAAGTATGAGTGTCCACTTTCGTTTTAAGTGCCACTGGAATCGAACAGTGATCAAAGTTTGTAGCCCTGTGACACCCCGTAGCAACCCGGTCATAAAAGAAGATAATCAGAGTTCTTCTTGACAGTATAACCTCGTTAAACAAGTCTCCAGAACCAGAAAACCCTCGCTTTTTATTGCCAAAGAAATTGTGGTCTGGCTTATGGGGTAGGGAAGCCAAAAAGATATGGCAGATCTTTAAGAATTATCTTAAATGCGAAGTTGAATTTTATGACTGGTTTATCATTTGAGCCCCTGTCGCAATCCACTAGATTTATTACTGAACATTTATTTGTTACAGATTATTTTATATCTTCGGATTACAACGAAATATTTTTCAAACCTTCTATTTATTGGGGTTTTTTTCTTTTATATATCTGACAACTTATTTGTGATAATATAGTTAATAAATAAAAGAATATTTAATAACATATTTTACAAAATATAAACAACGTATAATTTCACAATCTATAGCATTTAGAATTATCAATGTTGTAATATTATTTATTAGACCTATATATATAAATATATATATAGTATTATTAAACAATATATATATGTGTATGGTATACATACTATATAATTTATTATAGCCTCATATATACACAATTTAGTCACATTAATGTGACCACCACCTACTTTCGACGTCAACGTGAAATTACCAATCACAAAAGGCAGGTGGCAGCACATTGCAGTGGAGTGTATATATAGAATGTCCTAGGGCATCGGAAAGCATTTCAATCATTGGCGTAATGCAGAAATGTAGCGATTTATCCGACGTCCAAAATTAATATTCTGGATTTTGACAGATGGTTACATTAATTAACACACACACACATATATATATATATATATATATATATATATATATATATATATATATATATATATATATGGGGTCTGATGGTCGAGTGAATAGCATTCTGGCACTCGGTGCTACAGGTATCGTGTCCGAATCTTGAGTTCCCGGTGATGCCATGGTTGTTTGTAGTGGTTCGAAATCCACTTTGCCGTAGGTCCCGGTCTAATATGACTGTAGAGCAATTCTAGTGACATCATTCCACTGACAATTCTGGCCCATAAAAAGAAAGCATCTCCTGTCTCGAAATTTGCCAGTAGGTAGATGGCCTTGGCCCGCCATAAGGCTGTTGCACCGATGTTGATATATATGCATTTCCGAAAAGACTACGAATTCATATTTGAAATTATACCTTCTTTTCTAAGTATGGTCTTTCCATATTCTGAATAAATTTATTAATTTTGTCTCCATGGTGTACTTTCGGTTAAAATAATATAATAAAGGAATATTTTTTAATCGTTATTAAAATACATTTTTGATTGCTTTAAAGGAAAAATTAGTTAAATATTTTAGTTTTATTTATATAATAGTATAAATCTAAACAGGAGATTTTTTTTCTTCCAAATAGCTGGCATCAATAAATCACAAATATATATGTGTAAACATAAATATTCATGTATATATATATATATATATATATATATATATATATATATATATATATATATATATATATATATATATATATATATATATGAATATATGATATATAAAAAGTCATACTATTTGAAGATGTTTCTTAAGTTTGTTATTATAAAAAGAAACAGCTTCACATACTGTTAAATTTTACGAATTATTATAAGGATTTGATAATTTTTGTGCTTTATTGATGTCAGCTATTTTGAAAGAAAAAAAAACCCCAGATTATTGTTATTGTTATTATTATTATATAAATAAAACTTAAATATTAACTTATTTTTCCTTTTTAAAGCAATCAAAAATTTATTTTAATAACGATTTAAATAACAATTAACAAATATTCCTTTTATTATAGTATTTTAAACCGAAAGGACCCATATGTACAAATTAACAAATTAATATGGGAAACACATGCTTAGAAAATTATGGCATCATTTCAAAGATGAATTCGTAGTCTTTTCAGAAAATATGTTATCTTCTTTGATATTTCTTCCAGAAAAATAATACTAATTAATTAATTTAGATTTTTATGATTTATGCAATATTATAAATTAGTATGAATACATTTTTAATATCCGTTTATAATTATTAATTACCTAAAACTTTAAAATAATATTCTTTTGCTAAATACTTTTTATTTATTAAAATGTCCTCATTAAATTAAAAAATATCGTTTTTCTGATAAATCATTGCGCAGAAAAGCACCAAAATTTTGATTTTCATTGAGCATTATATTTTTTTGTTAAATATCTTCAATAAATTGCAAATGTTCTTTTATACAAATAAAATGGAGTCTTAAAATTTAAATGCAAAATTTAATACTTTTTAAGAGGAACAATTGAAACGTTTTTCCATAGAAATAAATTCAAGTGTTTCAAATAATTTGAACATTTAGTTTCTGTCTTATTTCATTCTCAAAAAAAAAAAAATGAGTTAATGTTTCTTAAGAATAAATTAAACAATGTCATCTTTTTTTTTTTAGTTACAAACTCGAATTAAAATGTTTTTGAAATGAAATGCAAAAAAAAAAAGAATAAATCTCCATTCACATTTCAATTCTCAAAAGATTAATTCGTACAAATGTTTAATTTCTAAAAATGTCCGTTTCTGCAGTAATCTAGATTAAAAATAGTGTTCACATGAATTAATGGATATATAGAACAATCTATTTTAGCTACTAACTTGTTGTACTTATTTAATTTTTATACGCCACTTTTGTTATTAGATATTAAAAGAAAGTAATTAAAAAATCATCAGGTAGCACTAGATGAATTTCATGAATTAATAAAAACTGAAATTAGTTACTACATACTGCATTACTACATTGTTACTACATGTAATTTCGAATAACATCAATGAATGTGGCGTGCCTTGTTTATTTAGGTTTACAACGAAATGGAGTACATTTCCCATATTTACTTTTATAGAATATTATGTAACTTTAACTATAAAATACAAAAATAGAACCTGCATACTTAAATTCCCTTACAAAAACAGTGGCAGTATGTTCACGACTATCTTTTATGAAGTTATTTTATATATTTCCTTTGTTTATTTTTTTGCTTTGTTATTATATTTCAAGATATTTTCCTTATATTAACCATTGAAAAAAAAACATATATATGTTTATATACATAAGAATATAAACATATAAATAATATAAATAAGAATATAAGTTTATAAATATATAAGAATATAAAATAAGAATATAAATTTATAAAACCATATACATACTAGTATATGTTTTCGAAATTGCATTGTTGAATCTTTTAGCAAGGGAACTTGCAACCATTTCAGCAAACATTTTCCATGTAAAAAAATAATATAAAAATAAATAAGGGCTATTGGAAAGAGATTTGTTTTAAAATATTTGAGCCCCAAATATGATTACTCATATAATCTTCTCTTCGCAGTTCACACGTATTGAACGTTTTCATCAAGATGCTAAAAACAAAATATTCTATCCTTGCAGTGTTTTCGATTTAAAATTATTGAAGTAGACAACAACCTTCGATGACTTTATTGTATATAGGATTTAAACTTAGCGTGGAAAATATATCAGAAATCCATACAAAATTTTGCACAATAAAATTGTTCGTTTTTTTTTTACATTTTTAATAGAAACACTTTGAGATAATACTATATATTTTAAAAGTTCAATGGCTTAAGGATGTACTGAAATCATTTATTTCACATTTACATTAATATTTCGGAAATTTATAAAAAAAAATACATCAGATGTAAAAATAAATTCTCCCTTTTAAATATTTACACTTTATGTATAAATAAAATGTCTTTTAAAAATCAATATTGAAAAAATTGGCTTTATCACTTCTACTTAAGGACTATATATTGTGTATAGATATTTTGATTACAATTGCAAAAATTATGAAATTTAGTTTGTTTTTGTAATAATATGGAATGCATATTTATATATGAATAATACATTAGCACTGCTAAATAAACATATATAGAAAAGTTACAATGTATAAATTCATGCAGCACGCTATTCCTTTTTCTTTAACAATGTTGTATATAGTAATTTGCAATAAACATAATAAACGGCAGTTTTTACATATTACAACAAAAAAGGTAAACAATCCTAAACTGATCGATGAACGACTACTTTGAGGGAAATTTCAACATAAATTTCATAGGTAACTATGTAAAAATATGAGGGCCATTGGGAGTAAATCCTCGCCTCAGACAGTCCAATTGGCGTTGTACATACCACATTACCACATACGCTGTTACAATATCCATCTTGTCTCCTTGTTTCAAAAAACTGCAATGCTTGTCACCAAAGTGTTTGACCAACAAATTCATAGTGGTAATAGTAAGCAATAAGAGGAACACAAATTGTAATAGAATATGATATCGCAAACTATATTTAAATAGTAAAACGTGATTGACCTCTTGATATGCGTGCACTCCACGGGCCCCAGTGTCTTGGATTTCTTCTTTGGGGGACATCAATTGTTTATCAAAAGCCTGTTGAAGACTTGGTGGTTCTCATTATACGGATTGTCATCACTGTAAAATGCATTTAAGCGCATTTCATAATTGTTTCTATGTCGTTGTTATCTGTGCAATTGAGTTCGTGGGCGTAATTTCAAGCGTCTTCTATTGTCTTCCCCTTCTGATATTGAACTGCACATGATAGGCTGTGATGTAATCATGCTATCAAATACATGTTTTTGTATCTATTGCTGAACTTTTTTTGTATTACCATACTTTTACTCTTTTGTACAACAGAGACTGTTTTTGCAATCATGCTGTCAAATAATTGTGTTTTGCTGATTATTGATTTTCCTTTTAGTTCTTACTAGACGTCTCGGCCTGCGTAAGTGCTTTTACGATTTGTTCTGTGGAATTTTTGTTATTCTTGATGATTATTATCAACCATCTTAATTTGTCGCTAATTCAAGGGAACATTAACTATCCATTATTAGATTCAAATATTTATCGCGTCTGACATTGAGTCAGGGCAAGTTCAAGCGAAAATTTTTGTTATTGGGCTAAGATATGAGAAGACCAATAAGAAGAAGTTTTTTTTTTAAATATGTGAGAAGTGATGTGATCAAGTATTTTCTGTGAGTTGTACAAGAATTGTTGTTGGGTCCGTTTTCTTTCTTTGTCGTATTTTGAAATGTAAGCTATTTAAAGGTGATTAAGCACTAACGTTAGTTTTTATTATTAAATTACGTAAAAGACCTTCTTAGACCTTATATTTGTTGACTACAACGTATGGAGAAAAGGTAATAAAAAAACACACAATTGCCACAAGCACTTTTTTTAAAGACAGTACAAATTTTTAAATCGACCGCCTTTGTTGTCTACCTTCAACGTCCATCCACAAAGGCGATATTTCGGATTACAAATATTTAATTCGTTATGTATTCATCCCACAAGGCCAAAAGGGGAATAAGCAATTTAACTTGGAGCATCCTCCTCACTTCCGAGACATTTCTAGAATGATGAAAGGTCCTAATAGAGGCAAAAAAGGAGTGGGATTTGTTGTATAACATATCCCTACTCATCTATCACTAATTAGTTCATAAATAATATCATTGCTCTTGAGCACCCAACGTATTCACTCAATCTCGCGCCGCCTGTATCTGAGTGTAAAAATGAAAGAGAAATGCATCTCATGTTCTAAAGAGCTCATTCAAATGCTATGATATTTCGTATATAGGGTTCGAGGAATGTTTTCAATAAGTTTACGGAAGAGTAAGAGGAGTGTAGGCGTAGGAGTGTATTTTAAAGGCAATGCAACTTAATTTGTGTAAATTTGATAAAAACGTTTTAAAAATTTCTTTTTTTGAGATTTTTGTATTCTAGTAGTATATGTTATGAAGCAGTAAATATAGAAAGATTAATTTTGTCAAAATAGTTTTAAAGAATTAGCATAGAATTAAAATGCAGTGCATTCAAATGTCATTAGGTATTAAAAATATTGTTGTTGGTAAATATACTTAGACATTTAATAGTCTAAGTTGAAAATAATCTTTTCACACAGTCAATATCAGAACACATAAAAATATTTTTTTTCCACACAGATAATATCAGAACACATGAAAAAAATCTTTTCACACAGTTAATATCAGAATACATAAAAATAATCTAATCTTTTGACAGTGTTATTATCGCAACACCTAAAAATAATCTTTTTACACAGTTAATATCAGAACACATAAAAATATTTTTTTTCCACACAAATAATATCAGAACACATGAAAAAAATTTTCACACAGTTAATATCAGAATACATAAAAATAATCTAATCATTTCACAGTGTTATTATCACAACACCTAAAAATAATCTTTTCACACAGTTAATATCAGAACAAATTACAAATATAATTTTAACTAATATTTATTACTATTTAAGTTTCATTATTTTCTTTAAAATTCTCTTACAGTCTTCGGGTAAAAATAATATATAAGTGAATGCATACTACATAACTGCATCAATTTTTCAATTTTTCAGAAAGCACAAAAACTTTTTTTAGAAACTGGTATTGCTTATGTCAATAAATGCACTCCAGAAAATTCTTCAAAAGACAGTTTTAATTAGAAAAGAGTTGTTTTTCGAAGCTCAAATTCCTTCATCATGTGAACTGTGTGAGAACTTTTGAATGGTATTAATTGACATCTATGTCGAAGTATTGTCAAGTTGATTCTTTCACCGATATTCTCATTTCTAATAATCGAGTTTAGTTCTGACCATAAATCGAATTTATGGAGCATTTCAGTGAGAGGAAAAATATTTTCTTTTCCTTAAATAAATTCTGTGATAGAACTGATTAAATCCGACACATAAGAAGAACTTAAATAAGTTACTCAAAGTTTTTAAATAGCTTAAAATGGAAAAGCAAAGAATTCTCTAACGAAAGTTTTGCCCTTAACTTTAATTCCTCCCCATTCGTTGCATTTAGCTTGCGAAAGTTAGTTCAAATTGAACTTTTACCAAAGTTTATTTTCAATTCAAATGTTTTTAAGTGACATGAACAGAAAATACTTAAAGTACTAGGTACTTATAAAATATATTTCAAATTAAAAACTGTAGTGTTGTCGGTTCGAGCGAGCTCAGCGTTGGGGATTGTAGTGTTGTGGATTGGAGCAACTCTGGATTGTAACTGAGTGTGGTTGGGTAAGGTTTGAGAACACACAGCTTTATTTACAAGCGTACAAACATTACATACACACAATTAACAGCAGACAATATTTAACACATTTAAAAACATCTAATTAAAGATTCATGGAAGGATTCTACATCTAAGCCGAAAATAAAGATATTCTGGTACGCGCTGGATGCGTGAAATATACTTCCTCTCCTGGTGAGAGTCAGTAGGGCAACAAATACACAGGGTTCAGCTAAATATATTTCCTCTCGGTATGACAGATTAAAAACTAAACGTTTCTCAACAGAAGCGCATAATTGCTCTATACTAAACGTCTCTTTAGCGTCAGTTGCGCTGTATTTCCTCTCGGGTGAGAATCTCGAGCTTTTCTCCATTTCTTCTGAACGCCATAGATGACGCTCTTGAAGTGCTTAGGAGAAAGTACGGTTACAAACCTTATTTTTTTATTTTATAATATTTAGTTCACTATAAATGCAAATATAGATATGAAATTTCCTTTATGGATATTGATATCTTTAATGTGATTAAATTTAAAATTAACAGTTTAATAATTGGTAAATAATTAATTTTTTAATGTATTAAGTCAAAAATTAAATTTCATATTATGAAGACATCTTGATTTTTTTAATTTTATTTCTTATCTAGGATAAGAAATAAAGTAAAGAAATAAGAAATAAGTAACTAATATGAAAAGTTTTCCTTTAGAAATATGTTTTCCGTTTTCTTTTTATAATGAATGTTATAAATCTAAAGACATTTGTATTTGTCCTATGTGATAAATGTTATGTTTTATTTTTCAGTTATAATTAGATTTCATATTTTACTGTAACAGATTTTATTATTGCATAAGATTCAAATAGTAAAGAGCATAATATATCACAGTATAAATCATCAACTTCTTTTTATATGAGTGTAAATTCGAAACGTGCATTTAAATATTCTTTTTGATATAGTTTCATATTTATTCATTTCATCTTATTTATTAAAATAAAATGTATAACTACATTCAGTTTATTTCTGTTAATAAAATATTCATTTTAAATCTTATCTAAATATCTTTTAAATAAAGCTTAAAAATTCAATAGATTATATTTCTTAAATATGTTTTAAGTTCGTATTTTATTATTAATGTATTTTTATTTGTTGATAAAAGGGAATTTTGATACTTCTCAAAACGGCACTCTGTTTTACAAATTTCATTACAAAGTTATCTATTATTATACTTTGATAATATGTTTCACAAATACATTATTTATTCGATTCGTAGAATTGGCTCGTTCACAACTGGTTCAGTTACAAATCCGCTTGAAGCTGCCTTTTCAATCATTGATTTCAGAAATGAGAAGACTCGATGGCGATTGTGATATGTATCAGCGTTTTCCGCATTCACAGTCACGCCTCCTGGTGCAAATTTTCGGATTTTTTTTTTTTACCATATACCAAGCAGATGTTAAAAGATACCCATAAATGTCCTCGTGAATAGCAATATATACTCATTAATATCACTTTATACACTGATGAAAAATGAAATCAAAACATCAAAAGAAATTAGTTTAGAAGATTAGAAATTTAGGCAAACCATTTATTTAAATAACATGTTTATTTGTTTAAAGTTTCAAGATCATAGGTTAAAGTAAGCGTGATAAGAGCCATTCCTAGTGTTAAATGGTGACATATTTATAACAGCTGTAGTCACCCCGATTTCGAATTCCAATATGCAAATGCTCAGACCTTTGTATCATACGTGTGTTGTAGGTCATTTTGTAGTATGGAATTCCATACATGTTGTAATTGTTCAACTAAATCAATAACGGTCTGTAAATTATGTTGACTTGACGTCCAATAATTTCAGATACGTGCTTAATGACAGAAAGATTTGGCAATCGCAACATATCGACACTTTGTCGAGCGTGTTGGGTGATGGCAATAGTATAGTGGTGAGCGTTATTTTATTTGAAAACACTCTCTGAAATAGTGATAAAAAATGGCTGCACAACCGGTTCGATCACCAGTGTGATTGGCTGTTGCTACAAGTCGTGGTGTGGTAGGATAACGATGAGAGCGATCCTGCTGTCAAAGGAAATTGCTTCCCAGACCATATTTCCTGATGTATGTTCAGTATATCTGTTATCCAGGCAGATTGGTTCCAAGCTCTTCACTAACTAACATGGTGCCATCACTGGCTCCAAGACAGAAATGACTCTCATCTGAGAACATGACAGATCTCCACTCCACCCTCTAATGAGTTCTAGTGTGACATGAAGGGATTTAGAATTAGGGGGCATGAACACTACAGACCTTCTAGCGCAAAACTGACTCAACCTGAAACCTAACTTTGCTGCCAACAGATATTCGAATTTATGAAGCAAGTGCAGTAGAAAGCCCTACAGCCATACTATGAGCATGTGTGATCGTGCCTCTCAGTAGTGCCCTATGTTTGGCCCAACACCAATTTTCTTTCGATATTATCTGTCCTTGATCATTGTCAACATTCCTGTACCTACAACCAATACCACTAATCAACAACATCGTGCACCATGGATGCGTTTCAGCAATATCGCAAAAAGGGAAATACACCTTCTCGTAGTACTATTATCACTGGCAATTGCTGATTTGGCTAATTAGACATGGAATTCGATCCCACAAAAAGGAAGGACCTGTACGACATAATGCATGAGCATCTGCATGTTAGCATCTGAAACCATGAATGCTAAAGCGATTAATTAATGAACCTCGCCATTTGAAATGGCTCTTCTCGTGCAAACCTTGAAATTTTAATAAACTCGGTACCTAGACATTTTAATCAAATAAATATATTACCTAGATAAATGCTTGCCTAAATTCCATTTCTCTAATGAAATTAGATTTCTCTGAGACGAAATTAGTCTGGGTATCGAATTTCATTTTCCCACCATATATATATATATATATTGCGAAATTAATGATTTACGTACATTGCACGATAATGAAAAAAAAATCATTTTTAAAGTTCGAAACAAATTATAGATGATGTAAAAATTCAGATACTTAAAGATAAGTAAAAGCAATAAATGAAATATAATGTATTCTGAATAAAAGGTTTAATTTTTATAATAGAAAATTTCTTTAATAGTTTATAATCATTTTGTGACTTGTTTATGAAGGAAAATATTATAGCCATGATATGAATATTAATAATAATAAAACATTTTATAACAAAAATTTGAGCATATATACAACTCACAAGCTGAAGATTTATCAATTCAATAGACATACATTTTTAATCTGCGATATTCATAAACATTCAACATAGAATTATGATTTACTTTTTTTTGTTATACTGTCGAAGGATATTATTTATCTCAAATTTCAAACAAGACGATCGACTATATATTTAAAGAATAGTTAAACATTACATATTATTTAACCCTGCATAACTAACACATAAACGCACATACACACGTGTATATACAAGTTCATGTATGATTCAAATGTCATGAGACAAACTTTGAAAGATGGTGCAGCTTACGAAAACACGCACCCTTTTTATATATATATATATATATATATATAAGTTTTGCTTTTCACATATTGGGCGAATTTACTGGTCAACTCATTCTTATAAAAATAATTAAAGTTCCATTAAAATTATAATGTTTTGATTATATACAGGTCCATGACTTTTTTTTTCTATGCTGAAGAATTTGGTTGTCAAAACTGACGAACTTATTATTATATTTTCACAGGAATAAGTTCTTGTTTGTTAAAAATAATGTATTAGGAAACTCAATTCATTATAATATTTTGCTTTCTATATGTATTTAAGTATTTTTGTATAAAATTTCCAGTATTGTTTTAAAATCACAAAAATTTTCAGATTAGAATGTTACACATATTTACAGAGCTCTTATTAACAAAATTAAACATTTCAAAAAACATGATTAGTAAACCATTTATCAAATGTTTCTGTATAGTGTTCGAAGACAAATTTTTTATAAATCTGGAATTTTTAATCTCTTCAACAAGTATTTAAAA
Source organism: Caerostris extrusa (assembly GCA_021605095.1). Classification (NCBI taxonomy): domain Eukaryota; kingdom Metazoa; phylum Arthropoda; class Arachnida; order Araneae; family Araneidae; genus Caerostris; species Caerostris extrusa. The sequence goes on from BPLR01007720.1 coordinate 27,658, forward strand.
GAGCTAGAAAAATTTATTTTAGTTCATTTTCCTTTTTTTCTGAAGTTCTGTTATATATTATCCTCTATATCATATTACAAAATCAATTGTAAAATCTGATTTAAAAATATATACCAAACTCTATTTCATTTTTTTAAATTAATTATATTTGTATAAACACAAGTTCCAGTAACGTTTTAACCATCAAATATCTGTAATAACATAGTGTAATACATCTTTTACTTTAAAATAAATACTGCAACCAATCTGATACAAGAGAATTGCTTTTAGACACTATATGTAAAGTAATTTTTGCAAACTAAATCGAAGTAGTGGTAAAAAAGCAATATCCAAACCTCTCTCTTCTCAAATATGTGTCGTTTCATCCAATCCCGGAGAGCTTTTAGATTTTTTCATCCTTTCCTCAGGGACACACGGAAGATTATAAAAAGGTTTCAAACTTTTTGAGGTTTTGTTCTTGGGCAACCATTTGCTTATCTGTTTCGTCTTTTTATTTTTTTTTTATCATCAAATCTCGAGCTATCTTCCAAAGTTTACGTCGGAGTTAGTGGAAGCCGAAAGAAAATAGATATCCATATATGCTATATTTTATATACACTCATGTCTATAAATTAAGGATAATGAAGTTCAGGCAAAGTAAAGAGAGAAACTAAAGCAAATTTGACTTATTTGTAAAGTCTATTTATTGAACAAAAGGTGCAAAACAGATGCTATATGTTTGACATAATTAACAAAAATTGCGATTTTTACTCCCTGAGCAAATTTCAAAAAGAACCTATTTACAAAAAACAGTATAACATGGTTAGTATGATGGTTAATATGGAGTAAGTCTCCCGGACGATGCAATACAGGCCATACAACGCCTAGGCATGCTGAGTATCAAATTATCAATCTGATCTTGGGGAATATTACACCACTCATCAAGCAATGCTCTCCGAAGTTCCGGTTGACAGGTGGGAAGGGGTTGTAATTCGTCGGTCAAGCATATCCCACACATGCTCTATTGGATTCAAGTCCGGCGAGTATGCCGGCCAATCCATACGGGTGATATCCTCAATTGATGGCATTCGTCTACAATGATTGCACGGTGAGGACGGGCGTTGTCATCCATAAACAGAAATTCAGCACCCATGGCGCCCACGAAACAAACGTACATGTTGTTCCAGAATGACATCCCGATAGATGTGGCCTGTCATCGTTACGCTCTGAACATGCAGGTCAGTTCTGGAACCAAGAATAATTCCTCCCCAAACGAGCCATCCTGCACCACCGTAACGGTGTCGTTCAATGGTAACGGGTAACGGGTTCGGTGGTAACGGGTACCTGGCGCTCTCCATATGAAAGTCCGGCGAGAATCAGACTGCAAACTAAACCTGGACTCATATAAAAAAACATCACACAAGACCACTGTTGCGGTGTCCACAATGCATGCTCTCTACTCCAGGTTAATCGCAGGCGACAGTGAGTTGCGGTAAGTGGAACACATCTGACAGGCCTACGAGCATATAGACCAATGTGCCCTAAGCGTCTGTACACGGTCTGCCTTGAAACTGTCGTACCGGTAGCTGAAAGAGAGCTGACGAGACAGTTCTGATGCTGTGATCCGTCTGTTTCTTTTGGCAGTAACTGCTAAATACCGGTCCTCATTCGGCGTTGTAACTCGGGGGCGACCTGTGCTGTAACATCTACTCACATTACCATCATCTTGGAATCGTTGCCAAAGCAAGAAATGACACTCTGGGCGATTCCAAGTTCCTCGGATACTTCCAGCTGGGTACGTCCACATTCCAGTCGTCCGATAATTCTACCACGTAAAAAATCATCCAAATGCTTCCTTTGTGCCATAACTATGCGGTTATTGCACTGAAAGGCTTTTAAAGCGCTTGTGAATAATTTTACTTCTTTGCCACCATTCCTTATATACCCCTCTCTTACACTCTCGTCATTGTGGCGTACTATCCGCGCCATCTGGTGGTTTCCTGTAATTTGCATATTCTTCTTCAAGATGTGTGTGATAATTCTACAGGTGACATTTTTATTTTGGAGTTCAATTTCTGTGTGATTCTGAATTATCCTTAATTTATGGACATGTGTGTATTACAAAATCAATCGAAAAATCTATTTTAAAATATATACCAAAGTCTATTAAATTTTTTTAAATGAATTATATTTGTATATGCACAGTTTCCAGTAACATTTTAACCAACAAATATCTGTAATAACAAAGTGTAATACATCTTTTTACTTTAAAAGAAATATTGAAGTCACTCTGTTACAGGAAAATTGCTTTTTGGAAGCTATATGTAAAATAATTCCTGCAAACTGAATCGAAACTGTGGTAAAAAAGCAATATCCAAACCTCTCTTCCCAAATATGTGCCCGTTTCATACAATCCCGGAAAAGCTTTTAGATGGCTTTTTCATCCTTTCCTCAGGGACACACGGAAGATTAAAAGGTTTCAAACTTTTTTTGAGGTTTTGTTCTTGCGGCCAACCATTTGCTTATCTGTTTCCACCGTCTTTTACTTTTTTTTAATCATCAAATCTCGAGCTATCTTCCAAAGTTTGAGTCTGAGTTAGAGGAAATTTTTATTTCATTTTTAAGTTATTTTATATTTAATACATCGTATCACAAAATCAATCGAAAAATCCCGTTTTGAAAATATATCCCAAATCCTATTTAATATTTTAAATTATTCCTATTTTGTAAGTACACAGGTTGCAATAATGTTTTTACCATCATTGCATTCCATAATTTTAAAATATTTATAATAACTAAGTGTAATACATCTTTTAACCAATTTGCTAAAAAAAAATTGCTTTTGGAAGCTATATGTAAAGTAATTTCTGCAAACTGAATCGAAGCAGCGGTAAAAGCAATATCCAAACCTCTCTTCCCAAATATGTGCTGTTTCACCCAATCCCGGGAAGCTTTCAGATGGCTTTTTCACCCTTTCCTCAGGTACACGCGGGAGATTTAAAGGTTTCAAACTTTTTTTTGAGGTTTTGTTCATGCGGGCAACCATTTGCTTATCTGTTTCCACCATCTTTTACTTTTTTTATCATCAAATCTCGAGCTATTTTCCAAAGTGTGAATAAAATTAGTGGAAGTCGAAAGAAAATAGATATCTATATCTGCCATATTTTATATATCACAAAATCAATCGAAAAATCCTATTTAAAAATATATACCAAAATCTATTTAGTTTTTAAATTAATTATATTTGTAAATACACAAATTTCAGTAACGTTTTAACTATCAAATATCTGTAATAACAAATTGTAATACATCTTTTACTTTAAAATAAATACTGCAACCAATTTCATACACGAAATTTGCTTTTTTAAAACTGTATGTAAAGTAATTTCTGCAAACCAAATCGAGACAGTGGTAAAAAAAAGCAATATCCCACATATCCCGGAAAGCTTTTAGATGGCTTTTCATCCTTTCCTCAGGGACACACGGAAGATTAAAAGGTTTCAAACTTTTTTTGAGGTTTTGCTCTTGTGGGCAACCATTTGCTTATCTGTTTCCACCGTCTTTTACTTTTTTTTTTATCATCAAATCTCGAGCTATCTTCCAAAGTTTGCGTCAGAGTTAGTGGAAGTCGAAAGAAAATAGAGCAGGGTGAAAACGAAAAGGGCCAAAAAAGAATGATTTTGTTCACGGACCGCTGACCTTTTCTTATCACAAAAATGGAAAAAGACGGAAGTTCTCGTTTTATGTTTCTTCGACCGACCGACGGGTTATTTTCCTTTCAAAAAGCATCGAGCAAAAAAATGGCTTTCATTAGTATCCTTTGCGGACCATTAATTTCTTACTTCCTGAAGAACTGGAGAAAAAAACTTCCATTGTATATAAATTTTGATTGAATACTTAGCAAAAAATATGGATTCCTGTCTATTGTATATCTGTCAAACGTAGGTTGCTCATAAGTTCATTGAAAAAAAGTTTGATAAATGAACTTCAATATACTTTCGAGTATGTATTTAAAAGATATATACGAGGTCAAATTATTGTATATATTTCTATTTTAAGGAGAATGGTACAATTTGTCTTTCATATTGTATTAAATCAACTGCATGCACATGGTAAATTTGATCTTTTTTGAAAATGTTTAGTCTCTTGGTAAAATTTCTAAGATAATAATACCTAAACAAGTGAATTTAGTTTAGATTATTAAGTCGTTAAAAGTGTTATTGTAGTCAATTCAAGATTATTATTAATTTTTAAATTATCTAAATAATATGCATGTGCTTTATCTTATGATATTACTCACTTATATTTTTCTATATCTTAATTAATAAAAAAAAAAAAAATTTCTTATAAATGGATATGTATCTAAGCATTGTTTATTCATTCAGCAATTCATCAAGCATTTCTTTTAACAATCGCACATGTGTTGTCAGTTTTATGTTTAAAAAGAAATTTTCCAACCAATTTCATTTGCTAAAAATCAGGAAGAACAATCATAATGTTTTTTAAAAACCTACAGGAGAAGATAATAATTTATTCACTTTTCGAGTGTAAGCAAGAGATTACCTGTATATCAAGCAGTAACCTGTTCCCACTTTTTTAAATGTTGTATTGTTTTTATTGTAAATTCCTTTGGAATAAAATTTCAACAAAAATATGATTCACTCATTGCATCGAGTAATTATAAAATAGAAAGCGTTTTCATAGTCAGAATCACAAAATGTTGAATCCATCATGTCTGTTTTCGTATTCAAGTTGTCTCTGCATTGCCTCTTTGTTCTTTTCCAAACGATTTCTTCCAATTTTTCTATGAATATAAGTGTATTTATTAATCAAAATTTTGCAATTACTCAACATAAATTCAACTTATCTACCAATAAATGATATCTATATTTAAAAACAATATTTTTATGATTTCTCTAGAAGTTAAAAAATGAAGCATTTTTTTTTTCAAAAATTGTTGCATGATAAGTCAATTTTCCAATTCTTTCCAATAGTATAGATTAGTCTCCAAAACATTACAAAACTACCATCGCACATGTTAAAATACAGCATACCTTGTACGAATTCTAAATTAGTCAAAATGATTAATTATCAGTATATAAGTATTAAAGTTATTAATAAAAATATAAATTACTAAACTAATGCATTGCATTATGACACAAGCTACGATATAATTCATATATAAATTGTTTGTCTATCCGCCTATCTGTGCCCTTTTTTCCAAGCTTTTCTATGCAAGCATACACTGAGAGCTGTGTTTAATAATTTTTCAATGCAAAACTGGTTAACAAAGCGACGAGTCCCATACAAATGAATAGAGGAAGAAACAAGTGGTTTGCTGAAATATACACCCATCACCTGAAAAGCATCTTAACTTCAAATTGGCAACCCTTATGCTCGTTTTATTTTATTACTACTATACAATTCATTGTTAATTATATATTTGCTAAACCTAAACTGCTCTTAAGTCGTTTAAATGAATCTGAATAATTAACTTAAAGTTTAGTATAGTTTCAAGTGAGTATTATGACAGGGATGCTATTATGTTAAATATACCACAGTGATTCCATTATCACTGCGGATGGCTGGGACGGGGATATATCAATATATGATTTCGTCACAATCAAATAATTTGCAATTGTATTTCACATTGGAAATAAAAGAATTGAAATTTGCATATGGAATTTATTGTTAGAAATATTTTAATTACATATTGTTTGTAAAAGTATTTTCCAGCAATGGTTTAATTTAATTAATTCATTTTTTAACTTTTTTTTATATCATTTTTTTATTATAAAAAAAGGCCATGCTGTTTATAACATTTCATTATTTTTATAGAATGGATATTCTATCTTGTACGAATCACTTTGAAGTTCTTCTATGAATAGTCTTCAGGTTCGAATCCTGGCGGCGGCATGGATGTTTGTTAGTAATTCGGAATTTACGTTAAACTGTAGTTCCCGGTCTAATTAGCCTAATCCGTGCAAAAAAGGACCCTAGAGCGACAAACCAAACCGAATAAAAACTAAACCTATGAATTGCCATGATTTTTGATTACTTGAGATTAGACTTGAATCCTATCGTGGTTGTAACAATGATTAATCAGGGTGATGTTTCTGTTGCCATTACAGTAATCACTGTGAAAAAAGAGTCGTTGTTTTTCCAAGCATTTTTCTTAAGACATATATACGTTTCGACGCCGCTAGCAAAATTACTCGCAAATTGCAACTTTATTTTGAAATATCTCTTTCCAAATGTTCAGTTCATGTTCCAAATGTTCAGTATATTTACATTACAGGAATTAAATATGTTTACTCATTATATTATTAAATATTTTAACATTATTATTATTACAACTTCTCCATAAAATTTCTGCTCTAAATTGAAGTAAGAAACTTCAGATATGAAAATGATAGAGAAAAAGAAGATATAATAATGTAGATATAATATATGTAGATATAATATATGTAGATATCATAATGTAGATATAATATGTGTAGATATAATAATGTAGATATAATATATGTAGATATAACGAATATATAATATATGTAGAAATAACGAAGAGAGCCAAAAGTTCAATTCGAAAAATATTACAAAATTGCTTAAAAAATCTACCAATTGTAATACCTACTTCATATACTGTACTTCATTTTGAATTTTTATGGCATTTATAATGTGAGAGTTTTTACATACACAAATTACCTCTTTTCTTGTTCTTGAAATAACTTTCAAATTCATTAACAAGTTGAGCCATTGGAAGATCATGTACAGATTTTAAAGAAAATAACTTGACCCAAGAATATAGTCATTCAACTCGAAAAAATGCTAAAAGTATTGTTATACGAGTAGTTTAACAAAATAAGGTAAATTTAAATATTTAGTAAAATAATTAAAATGGCTCTGTTACCCGTCTAACTAAATTTTAATTTTGTTGGCTTAAGTCCAAAAAAGTAGAAAAACTGTTAGAGCTCCTTGTACGACATGCTTCGTAAAAAGTAAAAAAACTTTACTTGTAATTAACTTTTCTTTTAAACATAAAAAATTTCAAGCGAATTTTAGAATTTAGTTAGAATTTTTCCGTTAACAAAATATTGTTTCCTTAATTCCTATGTATTACAAAAATACTGTCAAAAATACTAATTGTTTCTTTTATATCTCCCAAATGGTTTTATGGTTTTTTTGTACATACAGTTAAAAGAGTGAATACAATTTAATATGTATTTTTATAAAATCGAACCTTTAAAGTGAAAAGTAATAAGTAATATAGCGAGTTGTTGTTATCGTGTCCATGGATTTAAAATATAATTATCAAAGTTAGATCAATTAAAAAGTCTTCTCGATACCGGCCGCTAGCAATGGCGCCGCTTCACTATACAGGATTTCTCTTAAGTTGTCCTCGATTGGCACCATACCCAATCGCAAAACATGGGAGTGAGTGCTAGGCACTCTAGAATGTGCTTAGGTGTTAGGAAAGCGTTGGGGCAATTTCTGCAGGGAATATATATTCCCTGGTCTTGTCTGGGAGAATCTTCATCCGTCTGTAATGGTTAGTTCTGAGTCTGCTAATAACTGATGTCAACTTTGATAAGGGCAGTTGAAGTCCGTGATTAGTGGCTCCTTAAAGTTATGAGGAATCAGTTGGCTTTTGGCAACTGCGTTAGCATCTGCAAGTGTAATGGTAGTCCTGGGATGATCATTGTCCCTGTCTTCTTTAGCTAAAGAGTCAGCGCATTCGTTGCCCTCAATGTTGGCATGTGCAGGAATCCATTGAAGATGACAAGATTTGCCTCTACAGTGTAGTGTCTCGAGCAGAACATTTATCGCAGAAGTAATGTTAGTATCTCCATTTTTAATTGCTTCCAGAGCCAACTTGCAGTCAGAAAAATCACTAACCCATCAGTGAGGTCTGAGATATTTGAGTCATTTAGATATAAAGCAACAGCCAATATAACGAGTTATTTTATATAATTTATTTTCTTACAAATACTACCAGAGATTTAGTGATACTCTCGAATATTTAATAGACATTTATATGGAAAATTGCTATTGTTGAATGGTACATACTTTGAGGGGCCTGACTCCGAGTGACTAGCACTCTGGTACATTTATAATTAATTAATTTTTTTTGATAATGTAGAAATTTTCAAAGACAATTTCAAAGCTTATAAATGTTTTGCCTGATAGTTTGAAAATTGTTTGATATTTCTATATATTTGTTATATATATTTATATACTCATAGAGAGTATAAGCAACTAACGCTTGTTAATAACGTTATTAATATTTAAAAGACAACTTAGATTATTTTATTTTATTTTTAAATATCATTAGAAAATGCTAATATTAAATATTTAAGTAAATGGATCGAAAGTCTTATTAAAGCCCCAATTGCTTATAATTTTCTGTAATAAATCAATTTCCCTATAGATATATGCAACAACAATATGGATAATTATTTATCTTTGCATGTTGCGAGTATTGTATTTTTCCTCATTTGATGCATTATACACTTAAGTGACAAAAGTCATGGGATAGCAATATGCAAATTTTCAGATTGCAGTAGCATCGCGTAGAACAGGTATAAATGCGCAGTGCTTTCGCAGAGCTTTCATTTCTGTTCAAGTTATTCATGTGAAGAGGTTTTTGACTTGATGATGACCGCACGACGGGAATTAACAGACTTTGAACGCGGAATGTTAGTTGGAGCTAGACGCATGGGTCATGCCATTTCGGAAATCGTTAGGGAATTCAACATTCCCAGATCCACTGTGTCAAGAGTGTGCCGAGAGTATGACATTTCAGGCATAACATCCCACCATGGACAGCGCAGTGGTCGACCGCCTGCACTTAACGACCGAAACCGGCGACGTCTGCAAAGAGTCGTAAATTCTAACAGACAAGCAACACTGCGTCAAATAACCGCATAAATCAATGTGGGACGTACAAGGGACTTGTCTGTTAGAACTGTGCGGAGAAATTTGGCTTTCTTCGGCTATTCCGCAGAAGACCGACTCGAGTGCCTTTACTGACAGAACGACATCGCTTGCAGCGACTCTCGTGGGCACGTGAGCATATCGGTTGGTCCCTAGATGAATGGAAAACCGTGGCCTGGTCCGATGAGTCACGATTTCAGTTGGTAAGAGCAGATGGTAGGGTTCGAGTGTGGCGCAGACCCCACGAAGCCATGGACCCAAACTGTCAGCAAGGCACTGTTCAAGCTGGTGGTGGCTCCGTAATGGTGTGGGCTGTTTTTCATGACATGGACTTGGTCCTCTGGTGCGACTGGACCGAACGTTGACTGGAAATGCTTATGTTCAGCTACTGGAGATCACTTGCAGCCATTCATGGACTTCATGTACCCAAACAACGATGGGATTTTTATGGATGACAATGCGCCATGTCACCGGGCCACAACTGTTCGCGATTGGTTTGAAGAACATTCTGGACAATTTCAACGAAGGATCTGGCAACCTAGATCGCCCAACATGAATCCCATCGAGCATTTATGGGACATCATCGAGAGGTCTGTTCGTGTCCAAAATCCTGCACCATCAATTTTTCACAATTATGGACGTCTATCGAGACAGCATGGCTCAATATTCCTGCAGAAGACTTCCAACGACTTGTTGAGTCCATGCCACGTCGAGTTGCTGCACTTCGCCGGGCAAAAGGAGGGCCGACACGATATTAAGAGGTATCCCATGACTTTTGTCACTTCAGTGTAATTTAACCTAGAAGCTGGAGTGATTTTGTTAGTACACTGCTATTTCGTGCTCTGGAAACTAGATTGCAAACAGGAAAAGCGAAACTTAACTGAAAGTTTCTGTTTTTAAACAGGGGATGGCCACATTAAATCTATAGGCTGAAAGATATATGCAACAATAATCGAATCGAACCTGAAGCTATGGATATATTCAACAATAGTAGAATGTTATTTATCTTTACATGTCGCAAGCATTATATTTTTCCTCATTTGATGCATTATAATTTGATTTATTGCTGGGGTGGATTTGTAGTTAGTACACTGCTATTTCGAGCTCTGGAAACTAGATTGCAAACCAGAAAAGCGAAACTTAACTGAAAGTTCCTGTTTTTAAATAGGGGATGGCCACATTAAATCTATAGGCTGAAAGATATATGCAACAGCAATCGAATCGAATTTGAAACTACAGATAAATGCAACAATAGTAGAATCGAATATGAAGCTACAGATATATAGGCAAAAATAATAGAATAGAATCTGAAGTATATATGCAAAAATAATAGAATCCAATCTAAAGCTATAAGTATATGCAACAATGTTATTTATCTTTGCATGTTGCAAGAATTGTGTTTCTCCTCGTTTGATAAATTATAATTTGATTTATAGAAGTCAGAGCGATGTTATAGTTAGTGCACCATGATTTCGAGCTCTGGAAACTAGATTTCAAACCAGAAAATCGAAACCTAACTGAAAATTCCTGTGCCTAAACCGGGAATGGGCACAAAATTCCAAAGGCTGAATTTCTTTCCTTTGGGCTCAGAAGTTGCAAAAAGCATCCAGATGTCCTCCCCATGAGTGTATATTCAAAATTGTGGTATCAAAAGGAGGCACAACATTATAAGCATACGTGATGCATACTAGGTAACGCTGAATTTGCTACATCTGCCAGTCTTAGGACGAATAACTTCGATAAAAGTGACCGGACATTCGCTAACAACATAATTCGATCTATTTTATTTTATGTACCAAGTAGATAAAAAGCATTTATAAGTACTTAGAAATATGTTTTATTGACATCCATTCACATAAGATTCACACCGTTATATTTCCTTATTTATTAACACCAGCCGAAGGTCATACCAGAAGCTATTTGACGAGCGAAACCAGATGGTGATTACGTTACCATGGCAACCGTCCATTCAGGAGGAACCGACGAAATTGCCCATAAAACTTGCTCATCCCTCCGTCTCCCCTTCCGAGTTTCATCCCTCCAATTACCAACATCATTGAAACATAATCTTACAGATCTATTTAAAGAGATCTAACTTTGGAAACTTCCAGGTCTTGACAGCATTTAGTACGCTGAATATGTGGTTAAATGTGGCAATTAATTTGAATTAGGTCCATTCATTAATTCATACTGTATTCCTGTAAGTGTCGAAATTTCGTGAAGAAATCTGGTGTCTAGACTACCCAAGTCTAAAATGTTCGAAACAAGTGAATTAATGATGTAAACATACCTCTATCAAATTCGCTTTGTCATTTAACGACCGAGTCTGAAATGAAATATTCAAATTTTAATTATTAGGTGGGATGTCTATTAAACAACAGACAAGCGAGGTTCATTAACAAATCATATCTATCGTAAAATGTTTGTAAAACATAATGAATTTTAAATATTACTGATACGCCTAAAATCTTTTCTGAGTGTCTTTTATAATGTATGAAATAATATAATGCGTCAATTATAATACGTTTGTTTGCACATAGTTTAATATACTGTTGACAAATTATCTACATCAATCATTATAGATCATTTGATATAGATTCGAAATAGTATAAATAAAGTTAATCCTTGATTTGAAATAATATGTATGAATTTAAATATTAAATAGAGTTAAATTTAATGTTTTATTTCAGTGAGTTGTCTTTTAAAATTGCATCGAATGTTGATTTCATAAATAATTATTTTTATTATGCTATTTTCACAAATAATTCTGTAATTACAGTTTTTCTAATAATGTTCAATAAATACTCCTTATCTCCACTTAATAATCCTGTTCTTTGAAAGTTTTGAACTTTTGAAGCCGTGGCGCATTTAAAAACTATAAATAACTAGGCGCACTTTATACAAATTTCTGAGAAATAGGCATTCACTATTAACGCCTCACAATGACCTCATCTAGAAGGTCAATTTCACAGGCTATAATTTACAGATGTCGGAGTCTCAAAGACTGCAATAGAAATTTTTTAACATTGAAAATCCCATATATTCCAACTCTCATAATAAATAAATGGAAGATATCTCTTCTACTTACCCTGGCGACATAATGGCCAATTAGCTAGCACTCTGGGTTTTGGTACCATGGGCTTCAGGTTCGAATCCTGGCGGCGGCATGGATGTTTGTTGGTGGTTTGGAATACACGTTAAGCTATAGGTTTCGATCTAATTAGCCTAAAGTGTGTGCAAAATGACCATAGATTGACAAACAAAACAAACCTCTTTCAGTTACTCGGAACTATTCTTTGGCGCATTATTTTTATTTGGCGACTTTTTATGTGAAGAAAGATGAAAAAAACCAATCCGAAAGGTCAGTTATTAGTAATGAAAATTGTCTTTGAATGGGATAACAGATATGAAAAAGGGTAACTGCATTTGTTTTTTATTTGGACACATATTTCTTTGGAATAACACAGGGCGCACCCGGAAATCTTATAACCCATACCAGTGTGCCATTGAGAACCATTTCAGAGCTACTGTTTATCCTTTAAATGGCTTAGTTTGGCTTAGATTGACGATCTTGGAATCTGACTCAACTACTTAGGAGGTGCAATACGATACCTACCAACCGCAACGATATTCAATGCAAATTTGGGAAATTTAACATATTTATAAGATGATGGATGTTTATAATTATGTGTTCGATTAATACATTTATGGAACACTCGAGTTCTCAGATATCGTTGATTCGTAAAAAAATTTTTCAAATAATATAAATGTTAATTAATTATGTTAGTAAGTTACAAAACTGAAATCAAAAACAAGCTTGTCATCAATGCATTATTTTATAAATATTTTTTATCGGAGTGAAGGCATCATCCTGTCGTAGATTTCCTTGAAACTTCTGTTATATCATAATGGTTACTATACAGCAGTAGTTCGCAAACGTATTTGTCCTAAAACCTAGTTTTCAGAAAAAATCGCTCTCGACCACCTTGTAAATATATCTTCTTTAAGAAAATTAACAGGAAGATAAATAGTAAGATCCTATTTAACGCCGTTTCAATGTACACAGTATATTGGGATTTTCAGTAAACACAAATTTTAAAGCTTATTAAATGCGGCGACATTCCAACAATTCATTGATAAAACCGAAAGAAAGCCAAACAATCTATTAGAGTTTTTTTTATTATTATACAATATCATGGATGCTGTATACAACATCAATCTTACTTAAAAGGATGTGACCTAGAAAGGTTTGAAAGGCGTATGGAAGAATGCAAACAAAGATGTTGGCACAAGAGAATATATTGTTGATGTCGAAATTATTAGAGTTAGCTAATGGAACAGGCTTTGATAAAATAAACGGACAGTATATTGAAGAAATTATTGCAAATTACAACTGATGAAAATTTTTGCAACGATGAACTTAAAATAAATTAGTAGAACAACCAGTATTCAAAGATGGCAAAATTAGCATGAGGTGTAAAAGGAACTTTCAACTGATTTTCTAAACAACTTTCAGCCACTATAAATGAATTGCGGATTAGTTTGGAACAAAATGGTTTAAATTTTGATTGAAGTTCAAAGGCAAGACGAAGTGTTATTAATATATCATCAACAGCTAATTACTGAACGAAATATGAAACGACATTAGATGACTTCTCCGCTAAAAGACCAAACAAACAATATACCAATCAAAGAAGAAACTTCCTCACCACAAACATATAACTTTTTTACTTGAACTTTTTTTCACGTGAATGTTTTATGAATAAAAATCAATGTTAGCAATAAACAAGTAATATAAAAAAAATGTAAAATCAATTCCTACAGGTTTTTTTTTCTATATTACAGAAAGTCCTTTATGAATAAATTTCCCTTCATTTTTTAAGTTTATCTGGCGCCAACTATTGGTAGATATATGCAACTTAAATCTAAAAAAACTAAAATTAATGAATTAAATTTAATTATTGAATTAATATTTGAAAAAACTGTATTAACTTCCAAGTGTCATCCACTGCAAGTTCAAACAAATGTATTTGAACTTGAGTGGATGAATAAAAAGTAATTTATTAACTATTGAAAATTTGAACAAGATATACATAGGAAGAGTGTGAGCTAATAGAAGGAATTGAATAAAGAAGTTGCAAATATTACATCTTGATGCTTGAAATTATAAAATCATGAATGAAAATCAACTATAATAAAATTCGCGTTACGCACAGAAATTTAAGATAGTGAAGGATAATATGAAAATAAATTACGAATATCATTTTCACCGCAATTTATCTGATGAAAAGAAAAGGATGAAAGTGATACGCTGCAATCAAAGGATTAATCGTCAGATCTAATTTTTTCGGTAGTTTACTTAATCACAGTAATTCGTTATTTACGGACAGTTTATTTATTTCTTTTTTCCGTTAACAAATTTGTGATCGCAGTAAAGCCGTCTCGTACGTCTCGCTAAATATGTTAAATAAATTAAAAAAATGAATAAATTAAAAGTTTTGTATTACAGTCAATAATCAGTGATTAACTGCAGATATTTTTTTAAAACTAAAATTGTTGTTAGTCTTTCAACCCTTAACTTTTCTTTCCTGTTGTCCACGTCTTGCTCCCATAAGGTTCGTTCCACGGAGGCGTGAAGCGTTTAAGCGTGAAGCGTTGACCAATCACTAACCTCACTGTGTTCGCCTGAAACCGGTTTGAAATCCACCACTTCGAGTTGACCAACTTTCAACTCGAAACGGAACTTCACTAGACGTAATTCTATTTCTGATATTTCGCTGTTAAAGGGGTCGAAAAATTTTCTTGCCTGCCGCGTGAATCTTCAACGCTTTACGCCTCGGTGGAATGGCCCTTTACCTAGGGTTATGAAGGGGGGAGGAGAGTGCCTTTCGGAAAGACATTTAGGGACAACTGCTCCTCACCCCTTTGTATGTTTCAGGCGGGAAAACTTCGAAAACTTCCACTAGGAAGACTAACTATCTATGCGAGACAGTTTTACACATGTCACGATTCAAACATTGATTAATAATTTTCTTTCTTTATGCTCTCACGTACCTCTTAAACATATCCTAGGCTACTATCATTCCTGAAGATCTCTCCGTTGCCCTTTAATTGTTTACTCTTGTGGTTTATATAGCAATTGTTTTTATTTGAGATCATCCGGTTGGTATTATGCATGTAGCAAGTAAGGATCCGGTATGTGTTCCCGAAGCAAGATATAGTCAACGGGGAAGGTTTCAAGGTTAATAGATCTCCTTTCAAGGACGGGTTGACGCTTACGTTAGACTTTGATTTTGCACGTTATTTTGTTTTTCGTACATTAGTCTTTGGAACAGATAATGGGAGAGGGAGAAAGGAAAAAGGGAGTATGTAGAGTTTAATGAGAATCCCAGGCAGTAAGGATGATACAAAGACCCTCAAGCCCCTATTTGTGTGTTATGTATTGCAGTTATGCAGTGCTGCCTTTGTAGTTTTACCAAATATGGCAGCTAATCATCGCGTATTTATTTTAAGAAATAATTTAATTTCTATCCACGAACAACACTGAATCCTGGCCACACGAATATCTGGCCTTAAATTTAAACTTTTACTAAGCGTAGTCAGTATTATTACAGAACAACAAATTTGCAGCAAGTATCCATGAAACCGATTCTACTGCCTTCTTAGGCCTATATATCTTCTTTTGTTGTCCACCATGTAATCAATAAAATGGGCTTAAAAGTTAAGAAATAGAAAAGGAGTTGACAATCTAGAAGCATGGTGATCCGTGAGTTAAATTGTTTAAGATTACTTCCCATCCAATTTTGTTTTTTCCTAAAGAAAGTTTAAAACTTTAAAGCTTGTAAACAAATGTTTACAACTAAAAATATTATAAGTTATTCTCCATTTCTATTAAACTAGCAAATACATTAATCCCTAAAAACTTAGCTCATGAATTTCATTATGTCCTTATTTTTTTTCAGCTCCTGAAAATTAAGCTTGGTTAAATTATGTTATTCAACACAAGATATTTTCTGTCCCCTGATGACATAAAGCTCTATATTTGTGTAATAATGTTCATGAATTATTTATAATCGTTCTAGGCAGCTGTATATTTCTACATAAACTGCAATTACCCTTTTTCTTTTAAAGCTTATATACTTATCTTCCAGTTAACTTTTATTCCTGTTTATGGATGCTTTAATGAAATCATAAATTTTTAATGAATGTATCGTGTTGAAAAGATCTGAATGACATTGTTAAATTTTTTTTTAACTGTTGTTGCTTTTTTAACTCTAACTCATTTATATGTAAATGAAGAAATATTATTTATTATGTTTTTTTATTTAATTTATTTATTGAGTTTCTGTCTTAAAATTATTTTTCTTGCCTTTTCTAAACTGTGCATTATCCTATTACTTATCAGTTGAAAATGAGGCCCTGTTTGAAAGTTTATGTCATTAAATTTGCTTTGCTATATAATTATTTTTGTGTAATTATTATTCGTATTAAATTTATACTTTTATAAAAATTACATTAATATAAATAAGAGGTCTTCTATTTATAAATATTCAGGATATTATCGAAACAAGTAATATATAAAAAAAAAAAAAAAAAAATTTAAAGTCAGTTCCTACTTTTTTTCACTCTATTGCAGAAAAGTTCTTTACAAATAAAGTTGAAATTTTCCTCTTACATCTGGTGCCCTCTATTATTAGATACATGCAACTTAAATGTAAAAAAAACTAAAATTAATTAATTAAATTTGTGTAATGAATTAATATTTGAAAAAAACTGTATTAACATCAAATGTCATCCACTACAAATTTAAAAAATGTATTTGAACTTGAGTGGATGAATTAAAAGTATTTTATTAACGATTGAAAATTTGAACAAGATATATATATAGGAAGAGTCTGAACTAATAGAAGGAATTGAATAAATTAAGATATTTTAAATAAATTCTTTGGCCTCTCAGTTTAACTTGACAGAAAAACTTTTTTTAGTTTATTGTTATAAAATGCCCAATTTAAAACCTCTGTCCGACTCGTAGGTTTAAGGTAAAATTCACAGCCACCATGTAGAAGGTCGTAGTTTCTTTGCTTAGATATATATTAAGGTTTATAGGTTATACCAAACTGAGCTTTTTGGGAGTATTAGAAGACTTATATCAATTTTAGTTAAAATTTTCATTTTTATTTGGGTAAATTTTTTTTTTTTTTTTTTTTTTTTTTTTGATCGTAATTTTATTTAAAAGTGAAAATGAGATTTTTCAAGAAAAGAAAATTCGTTTAAAATTCTCTATTTTTCTATTTTTTTTTTTTTTTTTTTTATTACTTTTTAAGACTTGTGATGAGTTTTGTTATTGCATTAAATTCTTCATTTTATTGACAACCTGTACATTGGTTCAGACAATTAATATTTTGCCCTATTTGTGTTCAAGAATGATGAAAAATGGCTCAAGCATTTTCGCTCAAAGTCTGAATTGAATTCGTCTTGGACTATGAAACATATTTTTGAAAGTGTTGGATTGCTCCATAAATTTTGATTGTTCATGTAATGTCAGATTATTAATAATTTCAACTCCAAGCACTGTACATCATGTAAATACTTATGTGTGCTTGTTGTACAAAAATCTGCGAAAATAAAACAGTTCATGCCCACTTTTGGGATCGACACTCTATTAACTTACCAGTTCATAATGTATAAAGAACTTATGTAATTTATTTTATTAAAAGTTGGCCTACTGTAAAATATTTGGTTTATTTCTTATTTCAAATAAAATCTCAATAAAGCTATAAAATCTTTCCTTAAATTATGAAGGATTCCAATCAATAACTACAAACTGTAATGCATTTAATACTCGAGTATACTATAAAAAAAAAAAATGTACAGTAGGCAGGGCCGGATTTAGATGAAAAGTGGCCCTAGGCTATTCCACTTATGATGCCCTTTCACCTCCCCTTTTTAAGTTTGTAAATTACATGAGAGATAACAAAATACATCATTACTGTGATATATATCAATATGATAAATGAAACATGTTGTGATGGGTACTTATCTTTATAAAAAAGTGGCACGGTTAATAAATAAAAAAAAAGTTTAGAACACTTATTTGGACATTTATTCTCAGTACCCTATATAGTACTTGTAACAATAACTAATCAAACATAACACACAATATTTACAAAGAAATAAAATTAAAATAATTAAAATCTTTGACTACGAAAAAAATATGCAATAAAATTATCAAACTAAATTAGATATATTCAATACACTGAAGATTAAAACAAATTCAATTCAGATAAATTTATTTCATAATTTCTAATTATTTTCGATTCAGTGTTTTTAGACTTTACTATTTTTTAGAATAATGTAATTCTAATTTTTCTAACAATTTGAATGTAGGCCCCTCTTGATCTTGAAGTCTAGTTAGCCTATAGGAAAATCCGGCGCTGACAGTAGGGCACAAACATTACTAACATTCCAAGCAATTTTAAACAATCAAAAGCAAATAAAAATCAATGGAGTGCGAATATCCAGGCGTAAAACCAAATCTTTGATATTAAGTGAATCTGGATAATAAAACAAGGGAAATAAAACAGAAAATTCCAGTAATATTTCACTCCCCCAAATCAAGTCGAAGTCATTGAATTGGGGATGCCTACCAATGTTATTTATTGCTGAGGTTCGCAATGCGACAAGCTGGGAAGATGGATGCACTGCTTCCTTCCCCATCTTCGTTTAATGAATTTTTTTTCCATCGATTGAAAATACCGAAGTCCATATTTTCATGATACTCTCTCCTGCATGCTTTGCGAAGATTGATCACACAAGCCGACTGAACTACAAATTTCCTCCAACTACAAAATTGCTCTGGGTCATTGACCCTATTTCTTATTTCTTCCTTCCTTCCTTTTTCTAAAAGAACATACTACAAGGGACGGAGGTAGAATAGAATTTTTAAGCAGCCGTCATTGGAAATCCGATCTTTCTCGTTTGGAAGCAGAAAACTTATTTATTGATCGTTTTTCTAAGAGAAAACAATTTGCTTTTTTTGTATGAGCTTGAATTAGGACTTAACCCTTTAAAGAATCGGTTCTTTGCTTTTTCAAAACAGCTATTAATCGTTTTAACAAATACATCGGAACTTTCTGTTCGATTTTTTTTTATATCGAAAACATGCATTGTTATAATTAAGATCCTTAAGTTTTTATCCTGTTTCTATTTTCTTTATTATGAAATGCAAAGTTAAATCTAACCATTCGGATTGTACATTAAAATCGGAACAGAAAATTCTCTGAATCATCGCCCGGGATTTCTGAGTCACTACCATCAATCAGATAGACACGACGAATTACGATATATTGCTGCAATTATGACAAAAAGTGTCTTCACTTTTAATCTTTTGAAAAATAAATTAATGCAAATGCAAATGATAATAAGCATTAAATACGACGCATATTCTCCTCTTCCGAACCTCGAGTTAAATATAAATAAAACCAGAAGAAATCGCGATAGATTGTTACCAGATTACAATAACAATTGGATTATTTCTTATTTCAAATAAAATCTCAATAAAATTATAACCCTTTTCTTAATTTATGAAGGATACCAATCAACAAATACAACTTTTAAGGCATTTAATACTACGAGTATACTATAAATACATTGTACATTAGGGTACTAATACTACTAACATTCCAAGCAATTTTAAACAATCAAAAACAAATAAAAATCAATGGTTTGCTTATATCCGGACGTAAAACAAAATCTTCTTAGATACGGAGTGAATCTGGATAATACCACAAGCGAAATAAAATAGAAAATTCCAGTACATAATTCATTCCCCAAATCAAGTAGAAGTCACTGGAATTGGGGATGCCGACGAAAGTTATTTATTGCTGAGTTTTCGCAAAGCGACAAGTTGGAAAGATGGAAGCACTGCTTCCTTCCCCATCTTCTTTTCGTGAATTTTTTTTCCATCGATTGAAAATACCGAAGTCCATATTTTCATGATACTCTCTCCTGCATGATTTGAGAAGATTGATCACAGAGGGAGACAGAACAACAAATTTCCTCCCAATTGCTCTAGGTGATTGACCCTATTTCTTATTTCTTCCTTCCTTCCTTTTTTTCCAAAAGAACATACTACGGAGAGGGAGGTAGAATAGAATTTTTAAGCAGCCATCATTGGAAATCCGATCTTTCGTTTGGAAGCAGAAAGCTTATTTATTGATCGTTTTTCTAAGGGAGAACAATTTGCTTTTGTATGAGCTTGAATTAGGACTTAAGCCTGTAAAAGATCAATTTTTGCTTTTTCAAAACAACTATCAATCGATTCAACAAATACATCGGAATTTTCTTTTCGAAAAGGTCCTTTTTCTTCAATTCCTACTATTAGCTCACACTCTCCCTATATATCTTGTTCAAATGTTCAATCGTTGATAAAATATTTTTATTCATCCTCAAGTTCAAATACATTTATTTTGAACTTGTAGTGATGACATTTGATGTTAATGCATTTTTTTTTTCGAATATTTATTCATTAATTAATTAATTTTAATTTTTTTTTTTATATTTAAGTTGCATGTATCTACCAATAGATGACGGCAGATGTAAGAGGAAATTTTCAACTTTATTTATAAAGAACTTTCTGCAATTTAGTGAAAAAAAAAGTATGAATTATCTTTAATTTTTTTCTTTATATTACTTGTTTTAAAAATAAGCATTGTTAGTATTAAGACCTTTAAGTTTTCACCCTGTTTTCATTTTTTCAATCATAGAAATCCAAGATTAAATTTAGCCATTCGATTGTACATTAAATTAAAACCAAAATTCATTCATCGTCAGAGTTTTTTGATTTTATTGAGACACACAAATTACGATATATCGCCTACAACTAAATTGTCTTCAATTTTTTCTAAGGGAAAATAATTTGCTTTTTTGCACAACCCTGCATATTAGTTGCCCTAAAGACTCTTACCCGGAAAGGAAGTATATTTTGCTCATCCTGGTAGTAGCTCATTATCAGATTTGACTTAGAATGTTTTCATGAATCTGTCTTTAAATGTGTTAACTAGTGTATGCCTGTAATTGTATGTGTGTGATGTTTGTGCGTATGACAATAAAACTGTGAGTACTCCAACCTGTGTGTCAAGTATCTCAGCACTACCCAACCACACCCAGTTACAATCTGGTTGCCCAACCTTGCGCACTACGTTATGTAATTTATTTTATTACAATTTGGGATACAGTGAAATATTTTTGATTTTTCTAATTTAAATAAAATTTCAATAAAATTGTAAATTCTCTACGAAATAAATTTTAATTTATGAAGGATACCAATCAAAAGATAAAAACTGTAATGTATTTAATACTGCACAATAAAAACATTGTACAGTAGGCTCAAAGATTACCAAAATTTCAAGGACATTTAAACAATCAAAAACAAATAAAACCAATGGTTTGCGAACATCCGGGCGTAAAAACCAAATCGTCTTTTGATACCGAGTGAATCTGGATAATAGAACAAGCGAAATAAAACAGATCACAGAGGAGATTCACAGATAAAACTACAAATTTCCTCCCAATTGCTGTGGATGATTGACCCTATTTCTTATTTCTTCCTTCCTTCCTTTTTTTTCCAAAAGAACATACTACTAGGGATGGATGTAGAGTAGAATTACAACAGCCATCATTGGAAACCGATCTTTCTCGTTTGAAGCAGAAAGTTTATTTATTGATCATTTTTCTAAGGGAAAACAATTTGCTTTTTTTGTATGAGCTTGAATTAGGACTTACCTCTTTAAAGGATCAGTTTTTGCCTTTTCAAAACAACTATCAATCGATTCAACAAATACATTGGTTCCGCGATTATTATATCGAAAATATGCTTTATTAGAATTAAGATCTTTAAGTTTTTACCCTGTTTCCATTTTTTTTATAGAAACCAAGTAAAAATGTAGCCATTCGGATTATACATTAAAATCCGGAATAAAAATTCATTCATCGACAGATTTTTTGAATCCCCATTAGAGAGAAACGACGAATTATGATATATCGCTACAACTAAACTGTCTTCAATTTTTTCTAAGTCAAAACAATTTGCATTTTGCTCACCCCGGCGTATTGGTTGGCCTACAAACTCTTACTGAAAGGAAGTATATTTTGCCCATCCTGGTCGTAACTCATTATCAGGTTTCTCACTTAGAATCCTTACACGAATCTATCTTTAAATATGTTAACTATTGCATGCCTGTAATTGTATGATATGATGCTTGTGCGTATGTCAATAAAGCTGTGAATTCTCCAACCTGTGCCTCAAGTATCTCAACCCAACCACACCCGTTACAATCTGGTTTCCCAACCTGCGCACTACATTATGTAATTTATTTTAATACAATTTGGGATACCGTAAAATATTTTGATTCTTTCTAATTTTAAATAAAATCTCAATAAAATTATAAATTCTCTACGAAATAAATTTCCATAATTTATGAGGATAACAATCGACAGATACAAACTGTAATGCATTTAATACTATACAATAAAAACGTTGTACAGTAGCTCAGCCAAAGACTAATAACATTCCAAGCAATTTCAAACAATCAAAATCAAATAAAAATAAATGGTTTATGAATATCCGGGAGTAAACCAAATCGTCTTTGATTCCAAGTGAATCTGGATAATAAAACAAGCGAAATTAAACAGAAAATCCCAGTAACATTTCACTCCCCAAATCAAGTAGAAGTCACTGAATTGGAGATCCCTGCGAATGTTATTTATTGCTGAGGTTCGTAAAAGCGACAAGCTGGAAAGATGGATGCACTGCTTCCTTCCCCATCTTCTTTTCGTGAAATTTTTTTCCATCGATTGAAAATACCGAAGTCCATATTTTCATGATACTCTCTTCCTGCATGCTTTGCGAAGATTGGATCACACAGGGAGAACTGAACTACACATTTTCCTCCCAATTGCTCTGGGTGATTGACCCTGTTTTTATTTCTTTCTTCCTTCCTTTTTTTCCAAAAGAACATACTACGGGAGATGGAGGTAGAGTAGAATTTTTAAGCAGCCATCATTGGAAACTGATTTTTCTCGCTTTGAAGCAGAAAGCTTTATTGATCCTTTTTTCTAAGGGAAAACAGTTTGCTTTTTTTGTATGAGCTTGAATTAGAACTTAACCCTTTAAAGGATCAGTTTTTGCTTCTTTCAAAACAACTGTCAATCGATTCAACAAATACATCGGAATTTTCGAAAGGTTCTTTTCAATTCCTACTATTAGTTCACTCTCTCCCTATATATATCTTGTTGAAATTTTCAATCGTTAATAAAATACTTTTTTATTTATCCACTCAAGTTCAAATACATTTTTTGAAACTTGTAGTGATGACACTTGATGTTAATACGGCTTTTTCAAATATTAATTCATTAATTAAATTTAATTAATTAATTCTATTTTTTTAGATTTAAGTTGCATGTATCTACCAATAGATGGCTCAGATGGAAGAGGAAAATTTTAAATTTATTTATAAAGTTGAAATAAAAAAATTTTTATTAATGTTTTGTATAAAAATCTGTAAAAATAAAAACCTTCATGTCCACATTTAGAAATAACACCCTACTAACTTACCAGTTCGAGCTCAGTAAAAATTACGTACTCTTATTTCATTAAAATTTGGGATACTGTAAAGTGTTTTGATTCTTACTCATTTCAAATAAAATCTCAAAATTTCAGATTCCCTACGAAATAAGTTTCTCAATTTATGAACGATACTAATCAACAGATACAAACTGTAATGCATTTAATACTATACAATAAAAACATTGTACAGTAGTGTTCAAAGATTACCAACATTTCAAGCAATTTTTAAACAATCAAAAGCAAATAAAAATCAATGGTTTGAATATAGGGGCGTAACACCAAATCGTCTTTGATACCAAGTGAATTCGATAATAAAACAAGCGAAATAAAATAGAAAATTCCAGCAATATTTCACTCCCCAAATTAAGTAGAAGTCAATGAATAGGATGCCTACCTATGTTATTTATTACTGAGGTTCGCAAAGCGACAGGCTGGAAAGATGGATGCACTGCTTCCTTCCCCATCTTCTTTTCGTGAATTTTTTTCCATCGACTGAAAATACCGAAGTCCATATTTTCATGATACTCTCCCTCCATGCTTTGCGAAGATTGATCACAGAGGGAGACTGAACTACAAATTTCCTCCCAATTGCTCTGGGTGAATGACCCTGTTTTTTATTTCTTCTTTCCTTCTTTTTTTTTTCCAAAAGAAAATATTACAAGGGATGGAGGTAGAATATAATTTTTAGCAGCCATCATTGGAAATCCGATCTTTCTCGTTTGAAGCAGAAAGTTTTATTGATCGTTTTTCTACGGGAAAACAATTTGCATTTTTGTATGAGCTTGAATTAGGTCTTAACCCTTTAAAAAGATCGGTTTTTACTTTTTCAAAACAACAATCAATCGATTCAACAAATACATCAGAACTTCGATTTTATGTTCGATTTTTTATATCGAAAATATGCATTGTTAGAACTAAGATCTTTAACTTTTTGTTTACATTTTCTTTATTATAGAAACCAAGATTACATTTAGCCATTCGGATTATACATTAAAAACTGAACCAAAATTCATCCATCGTCAGAGCTTTTTGAATCCACATTAGAGAGACACGAAGAATTACGACATATCTCTAGAACTAAACTATCTTCGATTTTTTCTGAGGAAAATAATTTGCTTTTTGCTCTACTCTCCATTAGACGGCCGGCAGACTGTTACCCGGAAAGGAAGTATCTTTTTGCGCATCCTGGTCGTAGCTCATTATCAGGTTTCCGATTTAGAATCCTTCCACGAATCTATCTTTAAATGTGTTAACTATTATATGGCAGTAATTGTATGTGTGTGATGTTTGAGTGCATGTCAATAAAGCTGTGAGTTCTCCCACCTGGGCCTCAAGTATCTCATCCTAGCCCAACCACACCCAGTTACAATCTGTTTTCCTAACCTTCACACTACATTATGTAATTTTTTTTATTAAAATTTGGGAAATCGTAAAATATTTTTATTCTTTCTCATTTCAAATAAAAATCTCAATGAAATTATAAATTATCGAGGAAATAAATTTACTTTTTTATATATCAAGGATACCAATCAGCAGATACAAACTGTAATGCAGTTATACTACGAGTATACTATAAAACATCGTACAGTATGCGTCAAAGACTACTAGCATTCCAAGCAATTTTCAACAATCAAAAGCAAATAAAAATCAATGGTTTACGAATATCGCGGCGTAAAACCGAATCGTTTTTTGATTCCAAGCGAGTCTGGATAATAAAAAAGCGAAATAAAACAGAAAATTCCGGTAATATTTCACTCCCAAAATCAAGTAGAATTCATTGAATTGGGGATGCCTAAAATGTTATTTATTGCTGAGGTTCGCAAAGGGACAAGCTGGAAAGATGGATGCACTAAGCTTCCTTCCCCAACTTCTTTTCGTGAATTTTTTCCATCGATTGAAAATAATGAAGTCCATATTTTCATGATATTCTCTCCCTGCATGCTTTGCGAAGATTGATCACACAGGCCGACTGAACTACAAATTTCTCCCAATTGCTGTGGATGATTGACCCTATTTCTTATTTCTTCCTTCCTTCCTTTTTTTTTCCAAAAGAACATACTACGGAGAGGGAGGTAGAACAGAATTTTTAAGCAGCCATCATTGGAAATCCTATCTTTCGTTTGGAAGCAGAAGGCTTATTTATTGATCGTTTTTCTAAGGGAAAACAATTTGCTTTTTTGTATGAGCTTGAATTAGACTTAACCTTGTAAAGGATCAGTTTTTGCTTTTTCAAACAACTATCAATCGATCCAACAAATACATCGGAACTTCGATTTTATGTTCGTTTTTTTTATATCGAAGATATGCATTGTTACAATTAAGATATTTAAATTTTTACCCTGTTTTCATTTTCTTTATTATAGAAATCCAAGAATAAATTTAGCCATTCGGATTGTACATTAAATTCCAAAACCAAAATTCATTCATCGTAAGTTTTTAATCCTCATTAGAGAGACACGACGAATTACGATATATCGCTACAACTAAACTGTCTTCAATTTTTCTAAGGGGAAACAATTTGCTTTTTGCTCAACCCTGTGTATTAGTTGGCCTACAGACTCTTACCCGGAAAGGAAGTATATTTTGCGCATCCTGGTCGTAGCTCATTATCATCAGGTTCCCGACTTCGAATCCTTCCACGAATCTATCTTTTAAATGTGTTAACTATTGTATGCCTGTAATTGTACGTGTGTGATGTTTGTGCGTATGTCAATAAAGCTGTGAGTTCTCCAACCTCTGCCTCAAGTTTCTCAACCCAACCCAACTACACCCAGTTACAATCTGTTGCCCAACCTGCGCACTACATTATGTAATTTATTTTATTAAAATTTGGGATACCGTAAAATATTTTGATTCCTTCTAATTTTGAATAAAGTCTGAATAAAATTGTAAATTATCTACGAAATAAATTTCCTTAATTTATGAGGGATACCAATCAGCAGATACAAACTGTAATGCATTTAATACTATACAATGAAATCATTGTATACAGTAGGGCTCAAAGACTGCTAACAATCCAAGCAATTTGAAACAAACAAAAGCAAATAAAAATCAATGGTTTACGAGTATCGGGCGTAAAACCAGATCGCCTTTGATACCAAGTGAATCTGGATAATCAAACAAGCGAAATAAAACAGAAAATTTCAGTAATATTTCACTCCCGAAATCAAGTAGAAGTCACTGAATTGGGGATGCCTACCAATGTTATTTATTACTGAGGTTCGCAAGGCGACAAGCTGGAAAGATGGATGCACTGCTTCCTTCCCCGTCTTCTTTTCGTGAATTTTTTTCCATCGATTGAAAATACCGAAGTCCATATTTTCATGATACTCTCCCTCCATGCTTTGCGAAGATTGATCACACAGGGAGACTGAACTACAAATTTCCTCCCAATTGCAGTGGATGATTGACCCTATTTCTTATTTCTTCCTTCCTTCCCTTTTTTTTTTTCCAAAAGAACATACTACGGAGAGGGAGGTAGAATTGAATTTTTAAGCAGCCATCATTGGAAATCCGATCTTTCGTTTGGAAGCAGAAAGCTTATTTATTGATCTTTTCTAAGGGAGAACAATTTGCTTTTTGTATGAGTTTGAATTAGACTTAAACCTTTAAAAGATCAATTTTTGCTTTTTCAAAACAACTATCAATCGATTCAACAAATACATCGGAATTTTCTTTTCGAAAAGGTTCTTTTTCAACTCCTACTATTAGCTCACAGTCTCCCTATATATATCTTGTTCAAATTTTCAATCCTTCATGAAATATTTTTATTCATCCACTCAAGTTCAAATATATTTTTTTTAACTTTAGTGGATGACACTTAATGTTAATACAGTTTTTTAAAATATTAATTCATTAATTGAATTTTAATTAATTTTAATTGAATTTTTTAAATAATTAATTTTAGTTTTTTTTAGATTTAAGTTGCATGTATCTAATAATAGATGGCGCCAGATGTGAGAGAGGAAAATTTCAACTTTATTTGTAAAGGACTTTCTGCAATATAGTGAAAAAAGTATGAATTGACTTTAAAATTTTTTTTTATATTACTTCCATTTCTTAAAAAATAAGCATTGTTTGAATTAAGATCTTTAAGTTTTTACCAAGTTTCCATTCTTCTTATTATAGAAATACCAGCTTAAATTTAGCCTTTCGTATTGTACATTAAAACCGAACCAAAATTCATTCATCGCCAGAGCTTTTTGAATCCCCATTAAAGAGACACGACGAATTACGATATAACACTACAACAAAACTGTCTTCAAATTTTTCTAACGGAAAACAATTTGCTTTTGTGCAACCCTGCGTATTAGTTGGCCTACCGACTCTTACCCGGAAAGTAAGTATATTTGGCGCATCCTATTCGTAGCTCAGGATCAGGTTTCCGACTTAGAATCCTTCCACGAATCTATCTTTAAATGTGTTAACTAGTGTATGCCTGTAATTGTATGTGTGTGTGCGTATGTCAATAAAACTGGGAGTTCTCCAACCTGAGTGTCAAGTATCTCAACCCAACCCAACCACACCCAGTTACAATCTGTTGCCCAATCTGTGCACTACATTATGTAATTTATTTTATTACAATTTGGGATACCGTGAATTATTTTGATTCTTTCTAATTTAAATAAAATCACAATAAAATTGTAAATTGTCTACGAAATAAATTTCCTTAATTTATGAGGGATACCAATCAAAAGATACAAACTGTAATGCATTTAATACTGCACAATAAAAACATTGTACAGTAGGGCTCAAAGATTACCAAAATTCCAAGGAATTGTAAACAATCAAAAGCAAATAAAAATCAATGGATTGCGAATATCGGGGCGTAAAACCAAATCATCTTTTGATACGAAGTGAATCTGTATAATAAAAACAAGAGAAATAAAACAGAAAATTCCGGTAATATTTCACTCCCCAAATCAAGTAGAAGTCACTGAATTGGGGATGCGTACCAATGTTATTTATTGCTGAGGTTCGCAAAGCGACAAGCTGGAAAGATGGATGCACTGCTTCCTTCCCCATCTTCTTTTTCGTAAATTTTTTTCCATCGATTGAAAATACCGAAGTCCATATTTTCATGATACTTTCTCCCTCCATGCTTTGAGAAGATTGATCACACAGGCCGACTGAACTACAAATTTCCTCCCAATTGCTCTGGGGGATTGACCCTATTTCTTATTTTTTCCTTCCTTCCTTTTTTATTCCAAAAGAACATACTACAAGGGATGGAGGTAGAGTAGAATTTTTAAGCAGCCCTCATTGGAAATCCGATCTTTCTCGTTTGGAAGCAGAAAGTTTATTTATTGATCGTTTTTCTAAGGGAAAACAATTTGCTTTTTTGTATGAGCTTGAATTAGGACTTAATTCTTTTAAAAGATCAGTTTTTGCTTTTTCAAAACAACAATCAATTGATTCCACAAATACATTGGAACTTCGATTTTATGTTCGATTTTTTTATATCTAAAATATGCATTGTTAGAATTAAGATCTTTAAGTTTTTAAACTGTTTCCATTTTCTTTATTATAGAAATGGAAGGTTAAATCTTCTGATTGTACATTAAAATCTAACCGAAATTCTCTGAATCCTCGCCAGGGATTTCTGACTCACTACCATCAATCAGAGAGACACTACGAATTACGATATATCGCTGCAATTATGACAAAAATTGTCTTCACTTTTAATCGTTTTGAAAAATTAAATTAATGCAAATGCAAATGATAATAAGCATTAAATAAAACACTTATTCTCATATTCCTCTTAGATACCAAAGAACATCGAGTTAAATATCAATAAAACGAAAAGAAATCGCGATAGATTGTTACCAGATTACAATAACATTTGGAATATTTCTCATTTCAAATAAAATCTCAATAAAATTATAACCTCTTTCCTTAATTTATGAAGGATACCAATCAACAACTACAAACTGTAATGCATTTAATACTACGAGTATACTACACTCATGTGCATAAATTAAGGATAATTCAGAATCACACAGAAATTGAACTCTAAAATAAAAATTTCTCCTGTAGAATTATCGCACACATCTTGAAGAAGAATATGCAAATTACAGGAAACCACCAGAGGGCGCGGATAGTACGTCACAATGACGAGAGACATACTCCATATTAACCATCATACTAACCACGTTATACTGTTTTTTGCAAATAGGTTCTTTTTTGAAATTTGCTCCAGGAAGTAAAAATCGCAATTTTTATTAATTATGTCAAACATATAGCATCTTTTCTGCTCTTTACCTTTGTTTAATAAACAGACTTTACAAATAAGTCAAATTTGTTTTGCTTCTGTCTCTTTCTTTGCCCGAACTTCATTATCTTAATTTATGGACATGAGTGTATAAAAACACAGTACGGTAGGGTTCATAGATTACTAACATTCCAAGCAATTTTTAACAATCAAAATCAAATAAAAAATAAGGATTTGCGAATATCCGGGCGTAAAAGCAAATCTTCTTTGATACCAAGGGAACCTGTATAATAAAACAAGCAAAATAAAACAGAAAATTCCAGTTATATTTCACTCCCCAAATCAAGTAGAAGTAACTGAATTGGGGATGCCTACGAATGTTATTTATTCTTGAGGTTCACAAAGCGAAAAGCTGGAAAGATGGATGCATTGCTTCCTTCCCCATCTTCTTTTCGTGATATTTTTTCCATCGATTGAAAATACCGAAGTCCATATTTTCATGATACTCTCTCCTCCATGCTTTGAGAAGATTGATCACAGGGGAGACTGAACTACAAATTTCCTCCCAATTGCTCTGGGTGATTGACCCTGTTTCTTATTTCTTCCTTCCTTCCTTTTTTTTTTTTTTTCTAAAAGAACATACTACGGCAGATGGAGGTATAATAGAATTTTTAAGCAGCCATCATTGGAAATCCGATCTTTCGTTTGGAAGCAGAAAGCTTTATTGATCGTTTTTCTAAGGGAAAACAATTTACTTTTTGTATGAGCTTGAATTAGGACTTAACCCTTTAAAAGATCAGTTTTTGCTTTTTCGAAACAACTATCAATCGATTCAAGAAATACATCGGAACTTCGATGTTATATTCGATTTTTTTATATCGAAAATATGCATTGTTAGAATTAAGATCTTTAAGTTTTTACCCTGTTTTCATTATCTTTATTATAGAAATCCAAGATTAAATTTTGCCATTCGGATTGTACATTAAAATTCGAACCAAAATTCATTCATCGTCAGTTTTTTGAATCCCCATTAGAGAGACACGATGAATTACTATTACTACTACTACTACTCCACATCACATCACTGTGCCTAGAGCTGAGTTGCCCCTATACAGTTTGGGAATGATGTGGGTGAAATGAATGGACGCACGATGGAGGTGGAAAACCTTTGCATAATTCAAAGTGAATAATGCAAAAAGGTACAGAAGCTGAGCAATGGGGGAAATTCAAACAAGAATAGAACTAAAAATCAAAAAAAAAAAAAAAATTGAAAAAGGAAGAAATATGAAATGCGAAAAATAAAAAAAAAAAACGTTAGGTAAGTTATCAGAGAAAAAACATTCAAAGCAATATAATACAATAAACGCTACATAGGAGATTACACAAATCAGAGAGCTGGAGGAATATTCATCAAACAATTATTATAGAATTTAGAAAATCTTAATAGCTAATAAATAAATAGACGGTAGAAGCAGTTGCTGCAATATTATGGACAAGGGTAATAAAAAAGGCAGGACATATTATATAAGAGATAAATATGCTAGGTATTTTACTAAAAAAATGGTATTCACATAAAAATTATTGATTGTGCAATTTGAAGTCAAAATGAGATTTTTGAATCCCATTAGAGGAACACGACGAATTATCATAAATCACTACAACTAAACTGTCTTCAATTTTTTTCTAAGGGAAAATAATTTAATAATTTGCTTTTTGCTCAACCCTACGTATTAGTTGGCCTACAGACTCTTACCCGGAAAGGAAGTATATTTTGCGCACCCTGGTCGTAGCTCATTATCAGGTTTTTGACTTAGAAGTACAATCCTTCCACGAATCTGAATTATTGTATGCCTGTAATTGTATGTGTGTGATGTTTGTGCGTATGTCAGTAAGGCTGTGAGTTCTCCAACCTGTGCCTCAAGTATCTGAACCCAACCCAACCACACCCAGTTACAATCTGGTTGCCCAACCTAAGCACTACATTATGTCATTTATTTTATTAAAATTTGGATACCATAAAATGTTTTGATTCTTTCTCATTACACATAAAATCTTAATGAAATTAAAAATTCTCAAGGAAATTTATATCCTTGATATATGAAGGATACCATTCAACAGATACAAACTGTAATGCATTTTATACTATACAATGAAAGCATTGTACAGTATAAAAGGCATTATTGTGGGCTCAAAGATTACTCGCATTCCAAGCATTTTCAAACAATAAAAAGCAAATAAAAATCAATGGTTTACGAATATCGGGGCGTAAACCAAATCGTCTTTGATTCCAAGTGAATCTGAATAATAAAACAAGCGAAATAAGACAGAAAATTTCAGTGACATTTCACTCCCCAAATGAAGTCGAAGTCATTGAATTGGGGATGCCTACCAATGTTATTTATTGCTGAGGTTCGCAAAGCGACAAGCTGGAAAGATGGATGCACTGCTTCCTTCCCCATCTTCTTTTCGTGAATTTTTTTTCCATCGATTGAAAATACCGAAGTCCATATTTTCATGATACTCTCTCCCTCCATGCTTTGAGAAGATTGATCTCAGGGGAGACTGAACTACAAATTTCCTCCCAATTGCTCTGGGTGATTGACCCTGTTTCTTATTCTTCCTTCCTTCCCTTTTTTTCCAAAAGAACATACTACGAGGATGGAGGTAGAATAGAATTTTAAGCAGCCATCATTGGAAATCCGATCTTTCTCGTTGGAAGCAGAAAGATTATTTATTGATCGTTTTGCTTTTTGTATGTTCTTGAATTAGGTCTTAATCCTTTAAAAGATCAGTTTTTGCTTTTTTCAAAACAACTATCAATCGATTCAACAAATATATCGAAATTTTCTTTTCGAAAAGCGTTCATTCTTCAATTCCTACTATTAGCTCATACTTCTCTACTCACATTTTACCCTGTTTTCTTTTTTTCCTATTATAGAAAAGCAAGATCAAATATAGTAATTCAGATTGTACATCGAAATCAGAACCAAAATTTTGTGATTCAAAGCTGTATCAGAGCCGTTGTAGGTTGTAATGCAGACGAAAAAGTGATTTCTTGTTGCCGAAAATTTAATTATCAAATTAACTATTAAATAATATTTCTTCATTAGCACAACAGCACCATGGTGGGCAAAGGCCATCTGCCTTCTGGTAGATTTCGAGGTAGAAGATGTTTTCTTTTTACGTGGTAGGTTTGTCAACCTTACGCCCAATTCTCGGCAATTATATTAGACCGGGATCTACTGTTTAAAGGGGGATTCCGAACCACTGCAAACATTCATGGCATTGTCGGATTCGAAACCAGTGTCACCGAGCGCCAGAGCGCTAGTCCCTCGGCCATCAGGTAATGAATAACTTTACAGAAATTATTAAATTAAAACGAGTTTAAACAAGTCTATTAATTAAGATAAATGATTATCCGAATTATTTTTTTTTTTTATTTCCAATGGCAGATTATGAACAGTTACAGCAAAAAAAGAACAACGAAAGAAAAAAAACATACAACAACAACAAGATAATACAACAAATACAACAAAACATGCTGAAACAGAGTTCATTAATCTAACAATAATGTCAAGTTGTAGATCTTTTAGCCATAAAAAAGTGTTACCAGGTGCAGCACGGGGAGGTAGATCTTCTGCGCACCCACTTATCCGAATTATAACCAACATAATCTAGAAAAGAAAATATCCCCAATTAAAAAAATCAAAATCTAGCAACTAGAATTGATTTCTATGCGGTCTCATAGAGGACCAGGACTTTTAGAGAAATTTCTCTTTTATTTTTTTTTTCAGTGACGACTCAATCAGTAGTTTAAAAACTACTGATTGAGTCGTCACTGAAAATAAAAGAGAAATTTTTTTTTTTGGCAATCTTAAAAATTAACCGAAATAAGAAATTAATTTCCCAATATCCCAAAAAGATCTTACTTCTTCCTTTCTTAATTTTTTTGATGGGCCTCATTTAAAAGACGAAATGCTCCGAATCATAATCCGTATCACTACACTTTTTTCATCGCTGCAATAACTAGTTCTCGAAAATTCTTTCAAATAAGTTATTCTGTCTCCCCTAAGTGCGTTGAAATAACGGATATTGAGACCGTTTTTCTGAAATGCCTTCGAGCCATTTTTCATCAACTTCATGATCTTTCTCCGAAGGTTAATTTCTTTTTCGCTTAAGAAGAACCTATTATTATTTATTAAAAATGAAAAATTTCTTTCACATAAATGATAAATTTTCATTTATTCAAATGTAGTTGCATGTACAATATGAATTTTTTAAAATTGGATTCAAGTTTTTTTCATACAACTAGAAAATAAAATTTATGTTGTTCCTTTCTAGTATAGATCTTATTCAAATAAAAAAAAACTGGCAAAAGTTTTAACTAAAACCTGTTTTTCTCTTTTATTCAATAGAAAAAGACATATAAAATTTTTGAAGAATGTCCACGAAAATGTAAACTTGAATCAAATATATCTTGTAAGAATCCATTATTATAATCATCATCAGCGCAACAGCCCGTGGTGGAACAAGACCGTCTGCCTACAGGTAGATTTCGAGGTAGAAGATATTTCCTTTTTACGAATTAGAGTTGTCAGCCCTACTCCCAACGGTTTGCAGTCATATTAGACCGGGACCTACGATTTAAAGTAGATTCTGAACCACTACAAACATCCATGTCACCGCCGGGTCTCGAAACCACTGTCACTGAGAACCAGACTATAGCCGTCACTCTGTTAACGAACATCAGGTCCCGAATAATATGGCAGAAACTATATTAATTATTAAATTAAAAATCAGATTAAACAAGTATATTGAGATAATTGATTATCTAAATAATAATCAGCATCATTTAGAAAAGAAAATATCCCCAATTAAAAAAATCGAGATCTACCAACAAGAAGTGATTTCTATGCGGTCTCATAGAGGATCAAAGAACTTAATTTAAAACCACTGATTGAGTCGTCACTGAAAATAAAAGAGAGGTTTCTTTTTTTTTGCCAATCTTAACAATTAATCCGAAATAAGAAATTAATTTCCCAATACCCCCAAAAAACATCTTATTTCTTCCTTTCTTAATTTTTTTTTTTTTTTTGATGGGCCTCATTTAAAAGACGAAAAGCTCCGAATCATAATCTGTATCACTACACTTTTTTTCATCGCTGCAATAACTAGTTCTCGAAGAAAATTCTTTCAAAAAAGTTATTCTGTCTCCCCCTAAGTGCGTTGAAAGAACGGATAATGAGATCGTTTTTCTGAAATGCCTTCGAGCCATTTTTCATCAACTTCATGATCTTTTTCGAAAGGTTAATTTCTTCCTCGCTTTAGAAGAATCTATTATTATTTATTAAAAATGAAAAATTCCTATCACAGAAATGGTAAATTTTCTTGTGTTCAAATGTAATTGCATGTGCAACATAAAATTCTTACTAACTTTAATTGAAGTTTTTTTTTTTCTACAGCTCAAAAATAAAATTTATATTGTTAGTTTGTAGTACAGATTTATTCAAAAACAAGTATTATAAAAAAAAAAAGTTTTAAGTCAATTCCTACTTTTTTTCACTATATTGCAGAAAGTCCTTTATAAATAATTTTCATTCATTTTTTTAAGTTTATTTGGCGCCATCTATTGGTAGATATATGCAACTTAAATAAAAAAATTAAAATTAATTAATTAATTTAATTACGGAATTAATCTTTGAAAAACTGTATTAACATCGAGTGTCATCCACTACAAGTTCAAAAAAAATAAATTTGAACTTGAGTGGATGAATAAAAAGTATTTTATGAACGATTGAAAATTTGAACAATATATATATAGGGAGAGTGTGAGCTAATAGAAGGAA
Organism: Caerostris extrusa; assembly: GCA_021605095.1. NCBI lineage: Eukaryota > Metazoa > Arthropoda > Arachnida > Araneae > Araneidae > Caerostris > Caerostris extrusa. Next base: position 63,254 of record BPLR01007720.1, read on the forward strand.
TTAAAAAAACCTGTCGTTGTTTTAACTGAAACCTGCTTTCTCTTTTGGTTTGTCACTCTACGGTCATCTTGCGCTCACGTGGGTTAAGATCTACGAGATCTACGGTTTAAAGTGGATTCCAAACCACTATAGTCATCCATGGTAACCCCGGGACTCAAACCCGAAACCTGTGGTGCCGAGTGGCATAGCGCTAGTCACTCGACCATTAGGCCCCTGCTTTATCTTTTATTCAATATGTAGAAAGTGAAATTTTTAAGTACTTCAGCGGAAATGTAAATGTGAATCAAATATATCTTGTATTATGTAAGAATTCATTATCATCATCATCATCAGTAGCGCAACAGCCCCATGGTGGTCCAAGGCCGTCTTGATGTAATAGGAATAAAGAGTGTTCTTCGTAGGGAGGACATTCCTATCTCATAAAATCAAGACATCTGCCTCGAAATCTGTCTGTAGGCAGACGGCCTTGGTCCACCATGAGGTAATTGCGCCAATCAAGAAGTATTATTTAATAGTTAAATTAATAACTAAATTTTCGACAATAAGAAATTACTTTTTTTGTCTGTATTACAACCTACAACAGCTATTTTATAAAGTTATAACCAAGCAATTTTTAGGAAAGGCACTGCTTTCTCTATGGAAATCAAAAATTAATTAATAATAATATTAAATATATATATATTATTTATATATATGAGCCTGAATGGTCGAGTGGCTAGCGCTCTGTCGCTCGGTTCGACAGGTTTCGGGTTCGAGTCCCGGCGGTGCCATGGATGTTTGTAGTGTTCGGAATCCACTTTAAACCGTAGGTCCCGGTCTCATATGACTGTAAGAGCATAATGGAGCAAAAGTCAGACTTCTACCTACGTATGCCCCATTTACAACAGAAGCTGCTTCCTTCCCCTTCAATCATGAGTCCGTACGGATTCGTGGGCTTGGTCTAGATATCTACCAAGTGGGATAAGAAACAACAAATATATATATATTAAATAAAAAGAGCAATAGCTATTAGTTATGTTCTAAATAGTAACAAAGCATGCATGTTTCAATGACAAAAGAGAGAAAAATCTATCTAAAAAAAAGAAAATATGTTAAGTCCATTGCAATTATAAATCCGAAACTAAAACACAATAAGGCAGATAGCTTAAAATTTTGGCAAAATGCCAAATGGGGTGTTATTCTGCTGCCAAAAAAAATTTTTAATGAATAAAATTTTCCTTAAAAAATGACAATTGTATATGGAACCTCTCATCGCATTGTCCACAATGAAACTAATTAATTATTCTTTCACAACATTATCACCGTTTTTTTTTTCTTTAGACAGATTCATAATAATTCCAGTAGGGTGTAATTTTAAAGAAACAGCACATACTAAAATTAGTTATTGTTAATAATTATAATAATAACTAACAAACGTTAAGAAAAATTTTATATAAACAAATAACCAAAGTTACACACCAAAATACAGTTTACTATCAGTTTATTATCATATCATTTCTATCGTTTAACATTGAAGGGGATCCTATATTTGAAACACTTACATACTAACAATTGAATATGTCGATCAAAGGCAGCTAAATAGAATTATGCAAATAATCAAACAAATTCTATATAAATATATATTTCTCACGGGAAGGGTTTTGTCGTTTCATTTCTAAGAATGAAAGGAATGGCTATTCTTTGACAAGTATATAATAACAACCCATCATTCAAATTTGAAGCAGACAAACAGTATTGTGGATAGTTATATTACATGCAATCAATGTTTTGTACTAATGAGAACAACCTGTCACTCAAATCTGATAGCAGATATTCAGTATCATATATAATGAGACTGATGAAATTAGCGATTTTTGTGCGACCTTCACAGGTTGTAACAATTACAGATGGAATATGGACTACACCATGAGTTGTTCCATCGTGTTTAATGAAAGACCACGAGCTGAGAAATGTCTACTCCAATGAGAAGTGAGGAAAGCGGCCCCCTCCCCTTCTTAACGGATTTTTACAGGGAGGTTTGGGAGAAGAAAGGAGATAGTTCTGCGGCTGATTCGACCAGAAGTTATAGTTTTTTTTTTTTTTTCTCTAAAGTGACAGAACAGGCCGGAGTTTCCGTTTGTTTCCAAAGGAACCCCTTTGTGGTTTTGTGTATCACGCCGTGTGATAATTAAGATCTGCCACAGACCAGGCGAATTAGCCAATTAACGAGACTGGAAGACTCGAGAAACATTTCCAAACTTAGAGTGAACTGCCTTGTGATTTGAACATGCACTCTGGTAAAATTTATCATTTGAAATTTCTTTTTATAATAATTTCAAAGTTCTTTATTTCATATTCAAATTTTGCCCCCATGAAGAGTTCTGAAGATCTATCTGTATATATATATATGCTTGTAAATAAAAATTAAAAGTGTTTTAAATTGAACTTAAAATTATAAATATAGCAACATAAAAATAATTTTAATTTACTTCTTTCTTTTTTTTCTTTCTTTTTAACATATAAATTACATTTTATTTGTGAGTAGAAATACATATAAAAGCAAACAAATGTGAAGAAAAACAATGGTCTTGAAAAAAATCAATTTTTGTCTTTCAAAAAGTAATTTTCAGCACTACTACAAAAAAAAAAAAAAAATTTAATTCCTAAATCTATTTTTAAACAAAGAAACAATCTCTTTTTTTTTCTACTTTCTAAACAAAAACTTTCAGTATAAAAAAGAATATTTGACTTTAGTGATTCTTTATATATGATCAGAAAAGCTTTTTCTGTGTATTTTTCTTTTAGAAATTTTTTCACGTACAGTTTGAAATCTTTTTAGGTTATTCACTTTAATGGGAAACTGAAATCTTCAAGAAATAAAAAGAAATTTAGTTAGACTACTAAAAGAGCTCGCTGGATAAGAACTCTTAACCTAACTATTAACTTTAAGTCACCCAAGTGAAAATGTCTTCTACTTCAAAAATTATTATTCGAAGTATTTTCTTTGATAAATTTTTTTCTCCTGAAACTTCGAGTATTTCGATGTACCTAATTATAAATATTTTTTAATGCATCACGGAAAGGTTTATATTTTCCCTCAGCTATCTCTTAAGACCCTTCAAACCTAAGCGCTACACAAAAACACGATAATGAATGATGAGAAACTTTAGAAAAGTGAAAACAAGTTTTCAGCAGCATAAATATTATCCGCACGTTTTATTAAATAGCTGGCATGTTTTAAAATACTTCATTTCCTCACTGAAAGCATGTATTTTTGATTCTGACAACTGAGATTTTTTTTTCCTGTTGTTCAATTTACTGTGCTTAATTTTTACATTATTATATTATGCAACTTTAATTATTTGAATATAAAATTTATTTTTAAAACATTAGAGTTTTGATGCTTTTTCAATTCCTTCTATTAGCTCACACTCTCCTATATATATATCTTGTTCAAATTTTCAACCACTCATAAAATACTTTTTATTCATCCACTCAAGTTCAAATACATTTTTTTTTTAACTTGTAGTGGTTGACACTTAATGTTAATACAGTTTTTTTTCAAATATTAATTCATTAATTTAATTTAATTAATTAATTATACTTTTTTAATTTAAGTTGCATATATCTACCAATAGATGGCGCCAGATAAACTTTTAAAAAAAAATGAATGAAAATTATTTATAAAGGACTTTCTGCAATATAGTGAAAAAAAAAGTAGAAATTGACTTTAAAAATTTTTATATTACTTGTTTGTATTTGTATCTTACTTAAACACTCTGTGTTTATTTATTTATATAAATTTAAATTTCTAATTTAGTAAGAAATACCATTTACAAAACACGATAATTTAGTAAGAAATACCATTTAACATAAACACGATTGTTTAAATGAAGAACCGATCAGTTGTTACCGAAAATAATGATATTGAAATTCAAAATAGGAAATCGCAGCAAAAGTTTAAACATAAAAAATATAAATAAATGCCAGTTATTTATTTGGACCTAATTGCAGAGGGGGATGTTTGAGAGATAAAGATCTTACAAGCCATGAACCTTTCAAAATTGTTCGAGAGAAGTATATCATAAATGATATGAAGTCAAAGAAAATTAGATGGCTGGGATACATACAGAGAATGGATGATAGCAATGGCACAAAGAAGATTTTCCAGGGAAGTGCCAAAAGGGAAGGCCTAAAAAGAGATTAATTGATCAGGTAGAAAAGGATTTGAAGAACCTAAAGATCACAAATTGGAAAACCAAAGCTTGAGATAGACGACTTTGGAGTTGTATTTTTAAGGAGGCCATGGTCCAGCACGGACTATAATGCCTGGGAGTTAGTATTTTCAAGCAAAATTCGTTGAAAACCATCAAATACTCGATTCAAAACTCAGTAATAATATATACCAGCTTGTATGTAGGCTTCAGAGTTAGGGAATTGCAGTCGGAATCGGGAGCAGGGCGTCGGTAATAGAGCATTTTTGAGGGAATCGAAAGTCGTAGTCGGGTAGCTTAAAAATTCCAAAATTTTAGGAATTAGTTAAAATTAAATGTTAAGAGGGCAATTCAACTGCATCCTTCAATTATACAACCAGCAGCAGCAGTTACTGCTTTGTCACCATACCAAATATGTATTAAGAGACTTTTCCCGGCACTGAGTTTATAAAAAGCTTTTTGAATCAAAAATGAAAGATCTTATAGAAGCTATTCTACTAAGAAAAAAAAAAAGTTTTAATGTATTACAAATATAGCAGCCAACGGCCATACCATGCTGAATATACCGGTTCTCGTTAGATCACCGAAGTCAAGCATCATTGGGCGTGGTCAGTATTGGGTGGGTGACCGCCTGGGAACACCGCGTGCCGTTGACATTCACACATTTGGGACCTGAATGGCAGAGTGTCTAGCGCTCTGGCGTTCGGTGCCACAGGTTTCGGGTACGAATCGGGGGTGCCATGGATGTTTGTAGTGGTTCTGAATCCACTTTAAGCCGTAGTTCCCGGTCTCCTATGAGTGTAAGAGCGTCACGGAGCCAAAGTCAGACTTCTACCTACCAACAACTGAAGCTGATTCCTTTCCCTTCAATCATGAGTACGTATGGGCTCGTGGGTTTGGGATAATTTCAATGAGTTACAAGGCGACCTGCCCGAAGTGGGATAAGAAAGAAACAACAAAACAACAAATATAGCATCTATGTGCTTAAAATGTACAAATTTCTTTTGCTTACCTTTTAAGATACTATTATTTTTATAGAATGTATTTATTTTTTATAAGCAAATTTAGAGTACAAGACTGTCTTTTAAGCAGTTACTTAGTTATTTTTAGTTAGTTGTTTTTGAGGAAATATGTCTTCAATTAAAGACGTTGAATGTATTTCACAAATACTTCTAAACATATTAGTGAAGATAATAGTACAAAAATTTACTTATAAAAGTCAGTAGTCGGAGGTGGGTATAAAAAATTAGTCTTGAGATTTTAATTTGAATCTAATGAATTGCTAATCTGTATAATTATTTTTAAATATTAGCAGATCATGAAACTATGGAAACATATTCCAGACCTTAATAAATGAATAAAAAAGAATAATGATACCGTACGCCGAATGAAAAACTATTTTCGACTTACGATTGATGAATGAAATCAATATAAGGTACCTGGTACCTATATTAATAAGGTACCTGGTACAAAATGTGAACAATTGTTTCAAAATTTTAACTTTTATTCGCCAAACATTGTGACTCGTTATATGATTTGTGATAAATCGTAAGCATTTGCAATTGACGCTTCTGTAACGAGGAAATACTACAGGTTTTAATAGCGAATTTCATTCAAAAATTAATCAATTGATTCGATAGATGTATGCTTGTTTGTAGAACTATTATGCTACATACAGTATAACATACACCGAAATCAAATCCAAGAATGTAGTTAGACAGAAGTTAACGCACAAAAATTACATTTACTACGAAATCAAATCTTTAGCGAATAAAAATGTTGATAAATCGTCCATTTCAGAAAACGTCATCGTATAAATTATTTGTACATAGCGTGTCACTGTTTAGCCAATCCAAAAAAAAAAAAAAATTTTTGAGCGAAATTGGAGATTGATAACTCGTCATAAAATAATTTAAAAATCGATAAAATGTTTCTAACACAGTGACAAACATCATGATCTGGTTAAATTAAAAATTATATTATTTAAATCATAAAGGTTGAAATGTTTTCAAATAGTTTATCCTTTTTCTATACTTTAATCAACGTAACTTTAGTTTTAATTGGAAAAGACATAATGATTCATTCCAATGACTTCGATTAATGTAAAATCTTGATTTCTTTCTACTTCATTAAATTTTGAATAAGTTATTCATAAGAAAAAAACACTGCTGAAAATATCAGGTCAACAGCAACTGAAAAATTCCTTATACTTGAACTCTACCAAAACTATCTTTTAACTTAATTGATTTAACATAAATTAGCATCTTAATTTCTTCCTTATTAAATTTCAACGGATATCTCCAGATAAAAGTCAACAGATCCAAATAAACTCGTAGTCTGAAGTCAGCACTTACCAGCAAGCGAACATGAGCTCGTAGAAATTTGTGCACAGCACACAGGCTGCCTTTAATTCGATTATTCAGCGACTCAGCAATCATTTTAATTTAATAAGCAATGCATTTAGATGGACGTTCAAAGAGAAACTCAGAAATTCAAGACAGCGGTACTAATGTGTAATTCAATTTATAATGGGATATATACTAGAGTTTGAAATTGTTCCTCGGACTCTGCTTAATTCATTTAAAGAAGCACTGACCGTTTTGTCATTAGGTTATCTGATCTCAAAGATCGGGGTGGGCTAATTAATGATTGTTTTCGATTTTAAGAAAAGTTTTGTGTTGGGAATTGTTTACAATATTCATTTGTTTTTTTGAATTGAAATATTTTCTCCCAGAAATATAATTTCGTTGGATTCGTATTTTGTTATATTTTTACAATTTTCTTGCATGAAAGATTTATCTTAGTATTTTTTAATCAACATACGAAAGAACGTTGATTAGTTGAATGTTGACAAAGTAACCCAAAATGGTATGACGTATT